>MU757579.1:55827-77742 GCA_026770625.1 Nicotiana glauca | reverse complement strand
GGGGGGGGGGGGGGAATATTCCTTGATAAAGGGTTGATATTAATGCAATTTTGCTTAAAGAAGAATGAGTTAATATATAGTGATATGAAGGTGGAGTTATGGTTTGACATAGGTGTGGGGTTTTAAATGTTAAAGTGTATGTATTAAAGTGCTTAGGGAGGTGTAGTCACTCTTATACCTAAATATATGCTACCCGTCCTGTAAACTACATTACAACCAAATGAAGTCCTAATTGACCCTAGACTGAATGAGCTTGATTAGTGGAGTAGTACAATACGGGCAAGCCTATGGTTCATTTTTTGCGGCATATGATGTAAAAGATAATAAAATTCTCTAATTACGAGTTTATTGCTTTGCACGAGTCATTCTAATCTAAGAGGAAGCTAAAAGAGTGTTTTGGGATCAATATGGAGCACGGAAGGCCAGTAAGAGGATAACACGATCGAAAAGGAGAAGAAAGAGCAAGGACCAAATCCGAGCGAAGGTTTGCGGTCAATCCGCGGCCGCAGACATAACTTCTATCAAATTCGCGGTCCATCCGCGACCGCGGACGGGGTTCTTGGAACCAAATATTGCAAGGTCAATTGTGTAATTTCTAAGATGACTCTCCTTGACCTATAAGAATCCCAGCTCGCCAAAATAGAGGATATCAAGGTTTTTGAGGTTTTTTTAAGGGAAGAACAAGCAAGAAGCAAGGCGAAAGATTTGGCATAGAGTTTTTACCTTTCTTCTTTTTGTTTTTATCATTAAGGATGAATTATATAGTTATGATTGTGAAAACAATCATGCGTAACTGAACTTTTAATCTAGGATTTTGATGGAACCTCTTGGAGGATGAATTTTATGTTATGTTAATATACATTTGCTATATTATTTTCTCTATTTGTTCCACTATGTTGTGATTGCTGTTAATTGAATGGCTCTGAATTAGCTGGGCCTATTTAGTATACATTACTCGGGAGAGAGTGCATATTTAGTTAGTTTTTGAAAATACCACTCCCAACGTATATGAGGGTTCAATATGAAGAGTTTAAAGGTGGGATTAGGGATAACGAAACCTTGGGTACGATCTAAGTTAGTTGTAACTTATGATAGCTAGCGTAATTCGGGAGAATATGTTTAGTACATTGTTGTAATTACTCGGGAGAGTTACGATAGTCAAAGTGCTCTTGATCGATAGAGAAGACTTAGGCAAATTTATAGCAACATAGCGGAAAAGATTCCAACAAGAGGGAAAATTTGAACCTTACACCTTTCTCATTCATGCTTACAACCAGTTTATGGCTAGTTCTTAATTACTGCACTTTGATTATGTAATATTTAGTTAATAAACACCCATTGTGTTACTCAAACATCTCTCAAGATTGAATACGTGAATTTGTGTGAGTCCAATAGATGTGATCGATAGGTTAATTTCATGTGCGATTCGACTCCGGATTTGTTAACCAAAATATATTTGCAACGACCACTTAATCCTTTTTATAAGGCATAAATGTACTATATGTACTCTGGGCTGGTATACCGATGATCACCCTTCCCCTTGACAAAATGGCAACTAGAGTTGCTGGTTCGTTGTGTTTGGCCACTGGGGTTGGTGAGGAGGTGGTTGTTAGCAGGTAGGTGTTTTGCATTTCCCAGTTTCT
This sequence comes from Nicotiana glauca, assembly GCA_026770625.1. Taxonomy (NCBI): domain Eukaryota; kingdom Viridiplantae; phylum Streptophyta; class Magnoliopsida; order Solanales; family Solanaceae; genus Nicotiana; species Nicotiana glauca. Next base: position 76,099 of record MU757579.1, on the reverse strand, counting down.
ATGATGCCTTTGACCCTGGAAAAATGGCTCTTTCTTAAGTTGATATTTCCACTGAACTGCATTTTAGAAGCTCTTATTATTTATACATGTGAACTCTGACGTTGTATGGATGACAGTCTACTTTTTTTAACAAATTTTTTTCTTAAAAAACGTGCATTCAGACTGCGAATAATCTAGAAAAGTGCATTCAGACTGCATTTTAGAAGCTCTTATTTTTGATACATGTGAACTTTGACGTTGTGTGGATGACAATCTATTTTTTTTTAATAATTTTTTTTTCTTAAAGAAAAAGTGCATTCAGACTACGAACAATTGAGAATAAGTTGATTCTGCTTGCAAAAATTGCATTTTTGAGAAGGGCTTCTATCTTGTTTTAACCATATAAAGCTATAGTCTCAGATGGGGATGACCCGAATTGAAACAAAGATGAGGAGGGCATATCTTTCTTATATGTGTACTATTTAACTAGAAAATAGGAATTTTGGTCAAAGCTTGCTAGAAGAACTTGGGTTACTAATAATCAAATAAAAATAAGAACAATTGATATAAACTATAGCTGGATAGAAAGCAAAGTAAATATGTGTATTCCAATAGTATTTCTTGTCCTTACAAATATTTATTCCTCATCTTCATAGCTATTTCTAAATAATACGTTTCTTTCCTCCCATAATGGAGTTATTATGGGCAATTAATGACATTTAATATAACGTTATAATTAGTAATCGTAACTGTTTAATACCGATTCTATAACATTTCCCGTAATTAATGCTCAGTAACTACTGATAATGCCTATCTATACTTTTTTCTATCTAGGTTAATTCCTCCGATGCTTCTTCAAATTATCAAGAGGATCGAGCACCCATTCCTTCTAATTTTCTTGGATCTTTGCACGTGTCTGATAAAGCTCGTGCCTCTTCAACTATTCTTCGCCAACAATCATTCCTTTGCTGATCCATGTGTCATCAGATATCATCACATAATTAATTCTATATATTAACTTGATTTTTCCCAATACAGATAGTCCCCCCACTTGCTATTTATTCAACAATAGAATATTTGGGAAGTGGATCTCATTAAAGGGGAATTTTTGCTGCCATTATACCTTTTCTATAACCGATGCTTCATATTTCACTTCCGTTTAATTCTCGTGACACATGGCATTTTCTGATTAGAGCTGTAACTCTTTAGCATTTTTAGGGCTTTTTTGCGGCTTCATAAATTACGAAGTGACAGTTTCCATCATTACACCTTTTTATGGTTGCTTCTAAGTATAAATATATCTTCTGTCTTAGTCTTTTTCTTAAAAAGTTACCTATCTTAGAATATTCATTCTTGTGTTTCTTCCTCATACAACCATGTCTTCTTCAAACCCTAATCCCCGAAGAGTCCCCATTGTTGATGAACTTTCGATTGCTCCTGTTAGAAGCAGAAGAGGGGGGAGATTGCGTAGTTTTGCATCTTCATTTATACGAGGTGTTTCTTTACCTCCAGCGAGTTCCGCCTCTCCTTCTAGAACTAGGGGTTCTATTTCAAATAGATCTTCTTCTCGAAGTAAAGATTCTAGTGAACCAGTTCGTGAACCTTTAGTAGATGAAATTGTCCCTTCTGAACCTTTAGTATATGAAATTGGATCTTGCTGACGTTTACCCTTCTCAGATTACCGAAAGTTTAATTTCTGTTGTCCGTAGGGATTTCCATTAGAGACCTAACTTCCATATCCTAATTCCTAATGCAAACCAAAGAATTACATCTTACATGACCGGATTTTATTTTGTGTATACATATCCCTTTACACTGAATTTTAAACCCCCTATTGATCCTGTTATCATTTAGTTCTGTCATTTTTTTAATGTTTGTCTAGGACAACCCATTGTGTGGGGGGTTATTGCTTGTCTATGGCACTTAGTAATGTTAGATAATTTGCCTTTCACTTTCTTTCATTTGATCCACCTCTACTCCCCTAAGCTTTTCCAACATGGGTTCTTTACTTTAGTGGCGAGGCGTAAGAGAGTGCTAGTTATCCCCGAGGATGACAAGGTATGCCAGATTTGTTGCTCCTCCTACTATAGGTTTGGTAGGTGAAGAAAATTTACCATTCCCTAAATAGTGGAATTTTGCACGTAAGTTTTACTTTTACAACTTTCCCTCCTTTTTCCTTTTTCGTTTTGAAGGGGTTTATTTTCCCCACTGTTGTTTAACTTTCTCTTTTTTAAGAAACCATGGGAACTGTTGACGAGATTCTCAATTTTCGTGGTTGGGTAGAGAAATTATTTACTGTTGGGTCGATGGAAAGCAGATCTTGGAAAAATATTTCACATAGATTTGGTTGGAAGGCTAAAACTCATGGTAAATACTTTACCCCCTTTATTTTTATATTTTTTTCATCTTTCCTTTAGAATTTATTTGAACCTTATTTTTATCAGGGTTCCCCATACATGGTGTAAGTCCTAATACAATCTAGCCTCCAGAGATTCTTTGGAAAGAGCTCAAGACAAAATCTTGAGTTCTTCATCGAAAATGAAGGCTGATGCGACCCAGGATTCTAAGGAGGAAGAGGAACAAGATGGAATTTCCTTGATTAAAATGCAGCGGGCCAGAAGACGCATCTTTTCAGACGATGAAGTGACTCCTCCCCGTTATGTTCCCGTGACCAAGCCTGTTGAAGCCATCTTGGTGAGTTCTAACGATGATACTCCTGTGGCAGCTCGTGACTCTGATGAACAACTTTTTTCTCATGGATTTGATAGTGAGAAATTGGATTTGGTTTCTGAGTAAGTACCCCTTGCCTCCTTTGCCATGTCTGTCACTATGGTGCATTCTTTGACAGTTGTTATTGCTACTCTTTCTGCTCCGCCCTAAGCTTTTATGACTTCTTCTACAGTCCCCACTACTACCATTCCTCATACTAAGGTTTGTTCTTCAAATGGAAGTAGAGGGATTAAGCAGATTACCATTGAGGTCCCTATCGATGGTAATCTTTTGAAAAAGTCAAGTCGGGCTGACGTATGGTTGAAACCCTTTATTGGTCTAGTCGAAAAGTCCAAGCTAGAAAGTCATAGTTCTTTGAATTGGATGAATGATATAGTGCAATCATCACTGAAGGTATTTTCTTCTTTTTAAGCTTTATTCCATTTTCCTTTTACTATGGTTCTTACCCCTTTTTTTTTTTTAGATCAATCTTATTGGTACAAAGATGATGAAGAGTGTTTCTCATACGGAGCAATTAATGCATGATTATCAAATTAAAGCAGACAATTGGAAAGAACAATATGAAAGTCTTCTACTTGACATGGAAGTTTTAGAAGAAAGCAAGTGTACCTTAGAGCAACAGTTGAAGGTCTTTATTTTAGAGTTAGCGGTTGAAAAAGCTTCTTCCAATAAGGCCGGCAAGGATAAATATATCCTTGAGACATCATTTTCCGAGCAACCCTCCAAAGCCAACGAAAATATTAGAGGATTGAAGGTATTGCCAAATGAAAAAGAAGTTTATGTAGGTGAACTTATTCAGACACTCGCCCAGACCCAAGAAAATCATTGTGTGTCTTCTAATAAGGTCAAATTTTTTGAAAGTTCACTTTCCCCTTGGCGATCTTCTTATGATGCTGCTTTAACCGAGAAGGAAGAGCTCAAGAACGAGATTGACCAATGGGAAAGAGATTATGAGGCTCTTGAGGAAAGAACTGCTATTGAAGTGAGTTGGGCTATCTTAAACACACGCCATGATACCCTTGTGGAGGTGTCACAACCCCAGTTCGCCCTGCGTGAACTATCGCGACAGCGGGTAGTCCCTACGACTAGGTAGGCCTAACAATGCGGAAAATAAACTAAACTTGTAGAATAAATAGTCAAAAGCCAAAAAAATAACTAAAGGAAACAACATTTAAATTCCGCTCGGCATATACACACAACTCCTCAATAAATCTAATACACTATCTCAAAACCCGAAAACTCATGGATCCATAAGTTGAGAAAACACTACTTTGCTCAAATCTCCAGAATTTTTAACAACACTAGAAAGTACAGAAGGGCTAATTACTAAATGCAGGAATAGAAATAGACTCCCTGTCTGCGAACGCGGCACATATACCTCGAAGTCCCGTATAATCACCTCACCTCAAGAATGGTAAGCCTGAGTAGAGGTACCTGGATTTGCACATGAAAAACATGCACAAAAAGGGCATGAGTAAACCACAGCAGTACTCAATAAGTGCCAAGCCTAACCTCAATTGAGTAGTGATGAGGAGGGTCAGGTCCCTACTGAGGTTAAATAAAAGATATAATTCGACAGTACAGAAAAAAAAATAGCATAAGTATGAGCAACTATGAAAGTAACACAGATATAAAGGACAACAATAACTACTTAGAACAATGTAAACACAGAAGGACTTCAACAACATCAACTGGGAACCTTCTAGGATATCGTCCTTAAGTCCCTAACATATGTATCCAAATAATCTTTCGGTATACCGTCCCGTAATTCTGCTCATAGAACACAGGGATCTACCGGAATCTCGTTCCATAGTCCCAAACATAAATACCCAGTACTGGGGAATCTACCTAATGCATTCCCGTAGTTCCATATTACTGTGCAGGGGGGTGTACCAGAATCCCACATCCGTATTCCCAAATGTAAACAAACAAAGGGGGAGCTACCGGAATCCTACATCCGTAGTCCCAATGTACTCAGAAATATCAAACTTCATATTAAGGCAAACAAATAGTCTAGCCTAGGATGTTGCACAGAATTCAAGTAAAGAAGCTAACAGATAAGGCAATTTAATCACTTATATATGCTTTCCCTAGGCTAACACAAGCTTAAATAGCACAAGCAATAAAACAGGGAAGTAATCATACTAGTAGTACTTAACGAAAAACTAGATTTCAAACAATTAGCAAAACTACGCACTCGTCACCTTACGTACAAGGTATTTCAATTAACAAATATATCAAATCCTAAGGGAAAAGTCTCCCACACAAGGTTAGACAAGCTACTTACCTCGAACATGCACAAGTCAAACCGAAACCACGCTTTTGCAATGAGTACCCAGATCTAAATGGCCAAAATCTATTCAACTCAATTGCATATTGTAAATAACACCTCAAATAACTAATTCCACAATTAAATTCTAAGCTAATACGTAAAATTAGGTAAAATGACCAAAATTTTCCTATGGCCCATGTCTCGGAATCGTGTAAAATTTATATTTTTGGAATCCTTATACTCTCACGAGTCTATGCATAACAAGAATACTAAAATCAGAGTTCAATTGACCCCTCACATACCCATTTTTGGTTCTCTTAAACTCAAGCCCTAATCATCCATTTCTCCCAAATTTTCCACCACTAATCAAGTATTTAATCACATAAAAATGAGTTATGAAGTCAAAATATTACCTCCAAGTGATTCCCCTTGAATTCCTCTTCTACCATCTTCACAAAGCTTCAAAATCGCCTAACAATGGAGGAAATTAGGCTAAAATTCGCAAAATAACCCTTTTAAAATATTCTACACAAGTATTTAAATTCCTTCATTGCGAACGCGGTCAAAGCCTCACGTTCGCGAAGCACAAAATAACTTTGACCATTTTTCCTTCTTCGCGAATGCGACGTGCACCACCCAAATACATAGCACAAATATCCACTGGGCCAATTCCTCTTACACGAACCTGAAGCCTAGTCGCGAACGCGTAGCACAATCGCCCACCCTCTTTGCGAATGAGAAGGCCAAACTCCCCCCTAGCCCCAGCTCCTCTTCAAGAATGCAAGGACCCACTCGCGAACACGAAGAAGGAAACTAGAACTGACTGCTGCAACATTTTTTGCAATTTCCTATGTTCCAAAAATGACCTGTTGAGCACCTGAAATACACCCGAGGCCCCCGGGACCTCCAAAAAACATGCCAACCAATCCTAAAACATCATTTAAACTTGTACCAATATTCAAAACACTTCAAACAACATCAAATTCTCCAAAGCACATCGGATTCAAGCTTAAGTTTCTAAAAATCTTCCGAATTCTGCTTTTGATAAAAAACCCAACCAAACCACCTCCGAATGACCTGAAATATTGCACACACATCCCAAATAACATAATAGAACTACTGCAACTCTCGGAATTCCATTCCGAGCCTCGGATCAAAATCTCACTATTAAACCGGAAACTTCAAAAATTCAACTTTCGGCATTTCAAGCCTAAATTAGCTACGGACCTCCAAAACACAATCTGATCATACCACTAAGCATAAAATCACCTAACGGAGCTAACGAAACACTCAGATTTCCATTCCTAGACCGTCTTCACACTGTTCCGACTACGGTGAACTTTCTAACATTAAAGCTCTCATTTAGGGATACTAAGTGTCTCAAAACTCTCCGAAACTTAAAAATGAACATCCTGACAAATCAAAATAGCAGAAATAATCTTCAGGGAAGTAGTTAGTAGGAGATCGGGTGTTAATTCTTAAGACGACCGACCGGGTCGTCACATCCTCCTACACTTAAACATCTGTTTATCCTCGAACGAGTATAGACACATACCTGAAGTAGTGAAAAGAGGGGGGTAACGGCTGCGCAAATCCTGCTCAGTCTCCCAGGTTGCCTCCTCGACCAGCTGACCCCGCCACTGAACCTGCATTGGTGCAATGTTCTTTGACCTTAGCTTTCTAACCTGCCTATCCAATACTGCCACTAGCTCCTCAACATAGGATAGATCCTTGTCCAACTGGACAGAACTGAAATCCAACACGTGTGACAAACCATTGTGATACCTCCGAAGCATCGAAACATGAAATACCGAATGAACCCTTGCCAGGCTGGGAGGTAAGGCAAGCTGATAGGAAACCTCCCCAACTCGTCTCAATATCTTAAAACGGCTAATAAACCTCGGACTCAGCTTCCCTTTCTTCCCAAATCTCATAACGCCCTTCATTGGCGAAACCCGAAGCAGAACCCGCTCTCCAACCATATAGGAAACATCATGAACCTTCCTGTCGGCATAGCTCTTTTGTCTGGACTGGGCTGTACCGAGTCTATCCTAGATCACCTTGACTCTCTCCAAAGCATCCTAAACTAAGTCTGTGCCTAATAATCTAGCATCACATGGCTCGAACCAACCCACTAGGGATCTACACTGCCTACCATACAAAGCCTCATACACTTCAATCTGAATGTTGGACTGATAACTATTATTGTCAGCAAACTCGGCCAATGGCAAGAACTGATCCCAAGACCCTCCAAACTGGATCACACACGCACGCAGATATCCTCAAGAATCTGTATAGTGCGCTCATATTGCCCATCCGTCTGAGGGTGAAATGCTGTGCTCAACTCTCCCCGAGTACCTAACTTATGTTGTACGACTCTCCACAATCGCAATGTGAACTGAGTACCTCTGTCTGAAATGATGGAAACAGGAATACCATAAAGACGGATAATCTCCCAGATATAAATCTCCACCAACTGCTCTGAGGAATAGGTAGTACACACAGGGATGAAAGGTGCGGACTTTGTCAGCCGATCTATAATAACCCAAATGGCATCGAACTTTTTCAAAGTCCACGGGATCCCAAATACGAAGTCCATGGTGATCCGCTCCCACTTTTACTCTCGGAATCTCTATCTGCTAAAGCAATCCACTTGGTCTCTAGTGCTCATACTTCACCTGCTAACAGTTGAGGCACCGAGCTACAAAACCAACTATATCTTTCTTCATCCGTCTCAAATCCTGTTACATCTTCGCGGTACCCAGATGGATAGAATACCGCAAACTGTGGATCTCCTCTAGTATCAGCTCCCGAAGACCATCAATATTAGGTACACAAACCTAACCCTGCATCCTCAATACTCTATCCTCGCCAATGGTCACATATCTGGCATCACCATGCTGAACCTTGTCCTTAAGAACAAGCAAATTAGGGTCATCATTCTGCCGTTCCCTGATACGATCCAATAACGAAGACTGAGAAACCACGTATGCTAGAACCTGACTGGTCTCCAAAATATCCAATCTCACAAAGTAGTTGTTAACGTTTGAACATCCATCACCATAGGCCTCTCTGCTACTGGTAAATAAGCCAAACTCCCCAAATTCTCTGCCCGGTGGCTCAAAGCATCATCCACCATATTGGCCTTGCTTGGGTAATGCAAGATAGTGATATCATAATCCTTTAGCAGCTCTAGCCATCTCCTCTTACGCAAGTTAAGGTCCTTTGCTTGAACGGATGCTGCAAACTCCGGTTATCAGTATATATCTCACAAGGCATGCCGTACAAGTAATGGCGCCAGATCTTTAAGGCTTGAACAATGGAAGCTAACTCAAGATCATGGACAGGATAATTCTTTTCATGTATCTTCAACTGGTTGGACGCATAGGCAATCACCCTACCATCCTGCATCAACATTGCTCCAAGGCTAACTCTCGAGGCATCACAATAGATAGTTTAAGACCCCAAACCTGTAGGTAATATCAATACTGAGGCGGTAGTCAAAGCTGTCTTGAGCATCTAAAAGCTCACCTCACACTCTTTCGTCCACTGGAACAGAGCACCCTTCTGGGTCAGTCTGGTTATAGAGGCTGCGATCGATAAAAACCCCTTCAAAAAATGACGGTAGTAACCCACCAAACCACGGAAACTACGGATCTCTATAGCTGAGGATGGTCTAGGCCAACTCTGCATTGCCTCTACCTTCTTCGAATCCACCCAAATACCCTCACTCGATACCACGTGGCATAAAAATGCCACGGAATCCAACCAAAACTCACATTTTAAAAAGTTAGCATATCACTTCTTTTCCCTCATATTCTAAAGCACTGTCCTTAGGTGCTTCTCATGATCTTCCCGACTCCGCGAATATACCAAAATGTCATCAATAACGACAATGACAAAAGAGTCAATATATGGCTGGAATATATTATGTATCAAATACATAAAGGTTGTTGGGGCATTAGTCAGCCCAAATGACATAACAAGAAACTCGTAATGACCATACCGAGTCCTGAATGCAGTTTTTGGGATATCTGGCTCCCAACTCTTCAACTGATGATAACCAGAGCGCAAGTCAATCTTAGAAAACACCCGTGTGCCCTGAAGCTAGTCAAGTAGATAATCAATATGAGGCAAATGATAATGGTTCTTTACTGTAGCATTGTTCAACTGGCTCTAGTCGATACACGTATGCATAGAACCATCCTTTTTCTTCACAAACAAGACAGGAGCACCCGAAGGTGATACACTAGGTCGAATGAAACACTTATTAAGCAATTCCTATAGCTGATCCTTCAACTCCTTCAAATCAAGAGAAGCCATATGATATGGGGGAATGGAAATGGGCCGAGTGTCCAACAACAAATCAATGCCAAAATCAATATATCTATCAGGCGGCATGCCTGGAAGATCAGCTGGAAACACATCGGAAAAGTCCCTTACTACTGGAACTGAATCAACTAAAGTGATATCAATACTGATATCTCTCACATAAGTTAGATACGTGTCGCACCCATTCTCAACCATACACTGATCTTTAAGGAAATAAATAACTCTACTGGGAGTGTGATCTAAAGCACCCCTCCACTCAACACGCGGTACACCTAGCATAGCCAGTATCACGGTCTTGGCGTGACAATCAAGAATAGCATAATGGTGTGACAACCAGTGTGTGCCCAAGATAATATCAAAGTCTACAATGCCGAGTAACGATAAATCGGCTCTGGTCTCAAAACCACTGAGAGCAACCAAACACGACTAATAAACGCGATCCACAACAAGAGAATCTCCCACAGGAGTAGAAACATAAACAGGGGAGCTCAAAGAATCCCGAGATACACCCAAATGTGGAGCAAAATAAGAAGACACGTAAGAATAAGTGGAGCCTGGATTGAATAGAATCAATGAATCTCTATAACAAACCATTATTATACCTGTGATGACAGAATCAGAGGTAACAGTCTCGGTACAGGCATAAATGGCATAGTATCGGGCTTCGCCTCCCCCTCTAGGGAAACTTCTACCTCTCTGACCTCCACCTCTAGTTGGCGGAGTAGGTGGGGTTGTAACTGGAGCTGTAACCATGGCCTAAAAACTCTACGGGGCACGTTATGGCTGAGAAGTCTGTGGAGGTGCACCCCTCCCAAGTCTGGGACAATCCCTCACTATATGATTTGTGTAACCATACTCAAAACAAGATCTAGGAGGATGTTGTGGCTTTCACTGGCTCGGGCCAAGTCTACTGGACTGACCTCTGAAAGCACCCCGCACAGGAGGCAAGCTAGAAACTGGAAGTCCATAATAAGGCTCTTGAGGAACAAACTCTCTCAGAAATAGATCTGAAAACTGGGTCTAAGTCAACAAAGCAGCCTCGTCCGGGCTGTCTAACTTATAGGTGCGCCACCACTCATAGGCGGCTCCTCAAAGCTGGAAAGTAGTGAATGAAACCCTACTCGATTTTGATATACCCATAGTACGAAGAATACGGTAACACTCCTCCAGAAATCCCAAGGCATCCTCTGATGCTAACCTACTAAATACAAGAGTATCATATTTCTTGAACCTCTTAAGTATTCACTGCTCATCCTCTGAAGTTCCTGTCGTGTCCTCGGGCTGACCTGGCACTGCAGCTGGAACAAGAATAATCTCCGGGACCTGATCAACATGCACTCACTGCTCAGGAGTGCAGGCGGTGGGAGTCTGTGCTCCTCCCCTGGCTTGGGATGTGGCTGCAACAAGGGGAAGCTACCCCGCCTGAGCCAAAGTAGTGTACATGCTCATAAACTGTGCCAGAGTCTCCTGAAGTGCTAGCATGGTAGTAGCAATAGGTGTGTCAGGTGCTTGGGCTCCGACTGGAATTGTTGGTAGCTCCTCAGTGGCAGCTCGCACAGGTGCTCTGGGTGCACCACGTATGTGTCCTCGACCTCAACCTCGGCCCCGGGCTCTGACAGCTGCAGTAGGGGACGCGGGTGCCTGATCATCTCGAGTAGCACATGTCCTCACCATTTGTGAGAGAATAAAAGACAGAAGTTTAGAATTATCATGTCAAAAATATCGCACGACAAGGAAATAAAATGGAGTGGAATTTTTCCTAACAGTTACATAGCCTCTCGTAGAAAAGTATAGATGTCTCTGTACCAATCAGTGAGACTCTAATAAATTGGCTTGTGATCCATGACTCCTATGAACCTAGAGCTCTGATACCAACTTGTCACGACCCTAGTTCGCCCTCCATGAACTATCGTGATAACACCTAGTCCCTACGACTAGGTAGGCCTAACAATGCAAAAAAATAATAACTGAAGGAAACAATATTTAAATGTCACTCGACATATACACACAACTCCTCAATAAATCTGATACACTATCCCAAAACCAAGAAACTCACGGATCTACAAGCTAACAAAACATTACATAGCTCTAATCTCCGGAACGTCTAGCAAGAATAGAAAGTACAGAAGGGCGAAATACTAAATTCAAGAATAGAAGGAGACTCCTCGGTTTGCGGATGTAGAAAATATACCTCGAAGTCCCGTAGAATCGCCTCGCCTCAAGAATGGTAAGCTTGAGTAGAGGTACCTAGATCTACACATGAAAAACATGCGCAGAAAGGGCATGAGTACACCACTGTGATACTCAGTAAGTGCCAAGCCCAACCTCGGCTGAGTTGTGATGTGGAAGGTCAGGGCCCTACTGAGGTTAAATAAAAGATATAATTCGATTGTATAGAATAGAAAACAGCATAAGTATGAGCAACTATGAAACTAACACAAATATAAAGGACAACTAAAACTACTCAGAACAATGTAAATACCAAAGGAAAATACAGTTCAACTTCAACAACATCAACCAGGAACCTTCCAGGATACCGTCCTGAAGTCCCTAACATATGTATCTAAATAAGTCTCTTGGGATACTGTCCCGTAATTTAGCTCATAGAACACGGGGATCTACCGAAGTCCCGTGCTGTAGTCCCAAACGTAAATACTCAATACTGGGGAATCTGCTGGGTGCATTCCTGTAGTTCCATATCACTGTGTAGGGGGATCTACCAGAATCCCACATCCGTAGTCCCAAATGTAAACAGAAAAAAGGGAGAGCTACCGGAATCTCACATCTGTAGTCCTAATATACTCAGAAATATTAAACTTCATATTAAGGCAAACAAATAGTCTAGCCTAGCATGCTGCACATAATTCAGGTAAACAGTTAATAGATAAGGAAATTTAATCACATAGACATGCTTTCCCTAGGCAAACAAAGGATTAAATAGCACAAACAGTAAAATAGGGAAGTAATCATACTAGTAGTACTTAATGAAAAACCAAATTTCCAATAATTAGCACAAGTACGCACTCGTCACCTTACGTACAAGGCAATTCAATTAACAAATATATCAAATTCTAATGGAAAAGTCTCCCACACAAGGTTAGACAAGCCACTTACCTCGAACAAGCGCAAGTCAACCTGAAACCACGCTTTTTGCCACAAGTATCCTACTCCAAATAGCCCAAATCTATTCAATTCAATTGCATAATGTATATAACACCTCAAATAACTAATTCCACAATTAAATTCTTAGCTACGATGCGAAATTAGATAAAATGACCAAAATGACCCTCAGGACCACGTCTCGAAATCGGGTAAAATTTATGTTTTTGGAATCCTCATACACCCACGAGTCTATACATAATAAGAACACTAAAATCAGAGTTCAATTAACCACTCAAATAGCCCATTTTGTTTCTCTTAAACTCAAGCCCTGATTACCCATTTCTCCCAAAATTTTCACCACTAATCAGGTATTTAATCACATAAAAGTGAGTTATGATGTCAAAAATGTTACCTCGAAGTGATTCCCCTTGAATCCCTCGTCAACCCTCTTCAAAAAGCTTCAAAATCGCCTAACAACGAAGGAAACTAGGCTAAAATTTGCGAAATAACCCTTTTAAAATATTCTGCCCAGGTATTTAAATTCCTTCTTCGCGAACGCGGTCGAAGTCTCGTATTTGCAAAGCACAAAATAAATTTGACCATTTTTCCTTCTTCGCGAATGCAATGTGCACCAAGTGAACGTGATGCACAAAACTCCACTGGGCCAATTCCTCTTATGCGAACGCGAAGCCTAGTCACGAATGCGTAGCACAACCACCCATCCTCTTCGCGAACGTGGAGGCCCTCTCACGAACGCGAAGGCCAAACTCTCCCCCAGCCCCAGCTCCTCTTCGCGAATGTGAGGACCCACCCATGAACGCAAAGAAGGAAACCAGAACTGACTGCTGCAACATTTTCTGCAATTTCCTAAGTTCCAAAAATGACCCGTGGAGCATCTGAAACATACCCGAGGCCCCCGGGGCCTCAACCAAACATGCCAACCAATCCTAAAATATCATTCAAACTTGTACCAATCTTCAAAACACTTCAAACCATATCAAATTCCCCAAATAACATCGGATTCAAGCCTAAGTTTCTAAAAATATTCCGAATTTCGCTTTTGATAAAAAACCCAACCAAACTATATCCGAATAACACGAAATTTTACACACACATAGCAAAGACATAACGAAACTACTGCAACTCTCAGAATGCCATTCCAACCCTCGGACCAAAATCTCAATATCAAACCGGAAACTTAAAAAATTCAACTTTCGTCATTTCAAGCCTAAATTAGCTACGGGCCTCCAAAACACAATTTGAGGACACCCCTAAGCCCAAAATCACCTAAAGGAGATAGCGGAACCCTCAGATTTCCATTACAAAGCTATTTTTGCACTGTTTCAACTACGGTCAAGTTTCCGATATTTAAGCTCTCATTTAGGGACTAAGTGTCCCAAAACTCTCCAAAACTTAAAACTGAACATCCTGGCAAATCAAAAAAGCATAAATAAACTTGGGCGAAGCAATTAGTATGATATCGGGCTTTAATTCTTAAGACAACTGGCTGATTCGTCACATGAGGCTAGCCAACAGGGTTTTAATTTGGATGTTTAGTTAGCTAAGATAAAGGAAGCCATTGAGAAAACTCAGCAAGGCGAAAGTTTTCCTTCTCCTATGGCTAATACTCCTGAGTATGTTGAAGCTAATATAGGTGCGGTAGATGTCCCAGCTCCTTTGGATCAAATCGAGCCTTCTGTGCTGATGATACCGCTTTAGACTCTTCTTCTGCTCCATAGTGAAAGTTTATGAATTTTGACTCATTTTTTGCTTTGTGTAATTTGTGGTTTTACTCCTGGTCCCATTTGGGGGTTAAGTTTTTTGTAATGACAAGTCCCTAGATCTTTTCGGGGCGTTTTGTAAAAAATGACAATCAATTTATGACTAAGTTCATACTTAGTCTAAACATAATATTATAAAGTTTTTGTTTCAACCTAATTATCTGGAGCTTCTATTTTACTCTTTTTTGCCTTTATATATAAATTCAAGGTCTTGTTTTTTAATTCGTGGGTTTTTGTCTTTTTCTTTTTTGCATTTTAGAAAAAAATGCATTGTTAACTTCATGGATCTTTGAATCAAACATGAATTTATAAAAGAGGGCCCTTTTATAAATGACACTTAATGAAGAAGACGTCTCAACTTTATAATGATGTAAATATTTGAAAAAAGAAATAAGAACACACATGTTTCTTGAAATAACTTTGATAACGTTTTCATTTGAACTTTGTCAAGTTTAAATAACATTTTACATGTATTTAAATATCTTCTATTACTTTTCTGTAACTGTTTTCTTTACAACAGATTTGCAAAAAAGGAAATCCAAGGGGTTTTTTATGACCCATGGCTAAATACTTCCTTTAACCTAAACATCGTAAGTTTTGAAATCTATATGAAGGCTTTTTGGGTTGTCTTGTGTTATTGGCTCGTGACTTTGCTCTGAACTTGATTTTTGATGAGTAGACTTTTGGACTTGACTTGAACTTTAGTTGTTTTCAGTCTTCTACGCCTTCTTTATATATTATATAGTCCCCTAAGTATTTTAACTTTGAAGTATGAAATCTCGAGCACTTGATATTCCTTCCATGCCGTCCTTTCCTGAAAAGGAAAAACATACGGGACTTGGAGGTACGATTTTAGATGAAGCATGCTTAACCCATTTAAATTTCCATCGGAATAGTTGTAATCCTATACCACGAATTATGTTCTTCCCGTGTATTTCAGGTCGTAATTCATCATTTAGTGTCAGCTAGCTTTTTGCCTATCATCCAAAATTGTTAGTAAAATTTTAATAATTCAAAAATAAAAATTGTTAATGGGGATAACTGCCCGTGGGTATGTTTTTCCTTAGAAATAGTATCTCTTCAAATGAGCAACATTCCAATTTGAAGGTGCAATGTTGTCATCCAATGATTCAAGCTCGTGTGCACCTTTTCCTGCGATACCATGAATCTTATAAGGACCTTCCCATGTTTGACATAACTTTCTTGCATAAGCTACCCTTGTGCATTAGAGAACTTTCTTGAGTACGAAGTCCCCATTATTGAAGTTTCTGAGATGAGCTTTCTGGTTATAGTACCGCTCCATAACTTGAGTATATCTCATACTTGATTCTCTTATCTCCACTGGAATTAAAGCTTCAGCTCTGTATACAAGTGAGAATAGTGTTTCCCCTATACTTGTTTTTGCTGTTCTTTTATAAGCCCACAAGACCCCAGGTAACAGCTCTAGCCAATTGCCTTTAGATTCCTCCAATCTTTTCTTCAAGTTGTTGATAATGACTTTATTTGTTGATGAAACTTGCCCATTACTAATCGGATGGTAAGGCGTTGAGGTAATCCTTTTAATTTACAAACTTTGAAAAAATTCTATGATTTGCGTGCCTATAAATTGCTGGCCATTATCACATACGATTTCCTTTGGTACCCCAAATCGGCATATGATGTTTCACCAGATGAAATCTCTAACCTCTTTTTCTCGTACAAGTTTAAAAGTTCCTGCTTCTACCCACTTAGTAAAGTAATCAGTGAGTATTAATAAAAATCTTACCCTGCCTTTGGCTTGCGGTAATGGACCCACGATATCCATCCCCCACTTCATAAAATTGCACGATGCAATGACCGGATGTAATAATTCACAGGTCGATGCATGTTGTTGCCATATCTTTGGCATTTGTCACATTTAGCCACAAAATTTTCTGCATCTTCTTCCGTTTTCGGCCAATAATAGCCGGCTCTCATCATGGCTTTCACTAAAGATCTTCCTCCTGCGTGATTTTCACAATGTCCCTAGTGTATTTCTCTCATCACAAAATCTGTTTGAGAAGGCTCGGGTCATCTTGCTAAAGGACCACCGAACACTTTACGATAAAGATTGTTTTGCTTTAAACAATATTGAGCAGCTTTTCTTGAAGTGCTTGAGCCTTTTGTCGACGCCCCCTTTTTCTAAAGCGAAATCGGGTTTACGACATTCGGGAAGACAACTCTTTTCCCGTCTGGAAATTGGGTTTTTGGATTTGAAGAGTCGCCACCTAATGATTAAGTGCATTATGACACTAAGGGTTTTGAATTTGAAAATCAGAGTTCGGGTAAGGGCTAGAAATTATCTCGAGGGGAAGGTGTTAGGCACCCCTCAAGATCCACTAGTGTGGTTCCCGGCCATGCTATGTTGTTACTTTAATATAAACAAGTATACGAATAAATTTACACATAAGGGTTGCAAACAAGTTTGTTTGAATCTATACTTTGTTTGAGGGAGAGTCTAAGTGCAAGCATTAGTCAAGACATTGAATAAAACAAAGAAGAAAGAGTTAGAAGTAAAAGGAATAGTGCAGTGAAAAATTAAAGGGAAGTTTTGGGTAATTTGAAAAGACAGAATTTATTGATATTAAACAAAGTAACATAAGGAAAGGAGTCCTAGGATTATAAATCAAATGGATCATCCACACAACACCGGTAACCAATCGTACGCATAGTGTTATCGCGTGATCATCATCTCCATTTCTACCCTTCCCACCCCATAAAAGTTATTTAAACATGTGGACTGGTCACGAATGCTTATTGGATGCTATTACCCGTCCCGTCCTATAACTCCTAGAGGGTATTTAGGACCACTATCCCTACAGGGTAAGTTCTAGGCTGGACCCTTAGGTTTAAAGGACAAAATGCTAGGCGACTTGCATAACAAGTAAGCTACATGTAAAGGAACCAAACAAAGGCAAATAAGAGGCTCACAGATCCCTCACTAATAAAAATGTAATTAACACAAGAAACGTATTTTGAAAAAGAGTCCCTCAATACCGGAACTGAATCAATGGTAGAAACCTCTATACTGACATCCGTCACAAAGGCCCAATTAAAAAAAGCAATCTTTCCCAGCCGTCCGCTGATCTTTGGAATACCAACCACTCTGCTATAACATAATCTGATGCACCTCGCCACGCAGCCGATGGCATTTTCTAACATAGCCCATAGCACAATAGTATAGAACAACTCACATTGCAACAACCAGTCTACAGCTCAGCATCATATACAAAATCTAACATACCAACAAAGAAGGACCCACTCGGGCCTCCAATCCCAATAGCCGCTAACGGTACCAATACACACTATCCACAACCACTACATAGCCTGAACATGAGAACTCCCAGTCATTCTTCGAAGATATTCTAAAATTCTCCTGTGCCATCAAACACACTCAGATATCAACAGTCGACCTATCAAGAAAATGCCGCAACACTACCGAAGTGCCATCAACTTAATCACATTGCCCTTTTTCTGAAACATATACCCTTGTCAAATCACTATGATTAGCAACACCATTTCCTTATCATATGAGGATCATTCACCCAAATCCTCTGAAGATCGATTCTTAAATCACCTGCAGCTGCCCATGCCGCTTAAGAATTTAATGACTTTCCATTCCGAACTGAACCGAGCCCTACACACACAAATCCCAATCCTCCACAACATAACGTCTATACCATACCACATTAGGATGACATGAAAACTTTTATCTCCCTTCCGCGCCACAGACATCGACGCACTCAACTAGTCAAGAACTTTCATTGGTCCCATTTAGAAGAAAAATCATTATACACTCCATGCTTCGCTTACCCATAAGGAATATACTCATCTCCAAACCACGGTAAAACCCAATAAGAACATATCTGCCAACTACATTTGTACAAGCTAAACTGCCAGGACTGAATCCTTCTATCTAAACCGAGCTGTGCAAGCCGTCAGAACTCAAGAGCATTGCTACAAATTGCCTGTAAAAGCCCATTACCTCGAACACATACAAAGAATTAATCATATCTTTACCATACCGATTCAGTCTATTATCAAGCTATTCCTTCTATCAAATTTCTCTTTTTATTCATCATTCACTTGATATTTCTCCCTAGTCTATGCATCATAATGCCTCAATCCAGGCATACCACATGAGACTCGAACATAAGACCAAACTGTCTAAAACCCATAGGCCAACGAATACTCTCTCAATTCTTCCCAAAAATACCACGTTCCAGGATACTTTACTTGAAGAACTTCCTACGAATCGGAATTCGTTACCATTACTTCCAGACATAGAATCCCATAATTAGCATAAGGTACCACAAGTCTTGATCTCTTCCTAATGGAAACACAGTGTCTAGACATATACTCAACCTTAAGACACCTGATTATTACATGCCAAATCTTAAACACAATAAAACCATTCTTGAGAGTCATTCACTCTTATTCCAACTGCAAGTTACCTGACTTAACGAACATAACCACTCGTGCCTTATTAGCACTCTGACACCTTAGGATATGACCTCATTCCAATACAAACGAACATCTTCCTTTTCTATACACTAAGCATTCTTAATCAACAACAGCTCAAGACATCCTATTATTTCCTCACATCTACGAAGCACCATATAACCTTTATCAAAATTTTGCTTCACTTGTGCCATCCTCGGCTCATTTTCTGCAACCAGGACTGATCCGCCAGTATACCTCGAAACAGAAACAACATAGCACAAAATCGTGCGATCAGCTAATCAGCAGCAACCTCCCCAACTTGGCTCAAGCCACCTATCAGGACACATTTAATAACCCATAATACTTTTATTCTAATGATGCCACAATATTATAGTGAGATTAAACTCAAATCACTTATAAGTTGTGAAAAATACAGATCATCTAGTATTATAACTCTTTTGCAATTCTCTCATTCATTCCGCAATAGTTAAGCCCAGGCAACAAAATTTATACTAAGTCCCCAAATTTTTCAAAAAATTCGGCAGAGTTTCCTTTGTAATTGAGCCTATCCACCTGCCAGAGAATCACCAAAACCGTCCTAACAACACGCCCACAACTTGACAAAGCATCACAATGTATATCAACAACATTAATCTCAATACTACATGTATTATATTATCAACATTGATACATGGACATGCGTTGCACCTATTCGAACCATAACACATAGAAAATACCTTTCAATTACACATGAGATCTTCTAATATACATATAAGGATCATACCACTTAAGGACACTCCGTAGGAGATATCCCACCTGCTTCGCCTCAATTCATTATTTCAGCATACCTTCCACCGTCATACACATAGCACAGCCATTGGGTCTTCCTAAGTCTGAATTCATACTGCCACATGCAATGTACTTTACTTTCCAACTAAGAGACATAAAAATATTCTTCACGTGCCCATAACTCAGGGCTACACAATAGATCACAATAGGAAACGAACCACTTAACAGCTCATCTATCATTCAGCAGACTTTTTTGTCACTACCAAGTCACTTAGATACATCTTGTAGTGCTAACATACTCATCACATGGATATCCAACTGCCATTCCGGCTAATAGGGAAAATATCGAACATATAAGTTCAGAACACTTACTCACACAATCACCACCTCGGTGCTCAAGACATAGGCAAGATCTGGCCTCAAGTCCTCCAGACTGGCCCAACATTGAACTCACAAAATCACATCTCGCCCATCGATCGGGGAATCACAAGCCATCAGGGCACTTATAATGCCGAGCGCTCATGTGCGCATACCGACGTATGGAAGAAATTTCAAGAGTTACATCTCACGCTGAATCAAGTACGCACGGTAAGAATTCCAAGAAAGTGATGTTTTCCTAAAGGTTCTGCAGCCTCTTGAGGAAAAATACAGACGTCTCCGTACTGATTCGCGAGACTCTACTAACCGGCTCATGACTCATGAGGCCTAGTAACCTAGGCTCTGATACCAACTTGTCACGACCCCAATCCCGGTCCTGATGGCGCCCAACACAATTGCTAGGCAAGCCCGACCATTTACACTCTCAACCCGAGCATGAAGCTCAAAT
>MU757579.1:17382-55353 GCA_026770625.1 Nicotiana glauca | reverse complement strand
TATATATAAATAAAACTAAAATAGGAAGAGTAGTCAGGTCCTGCGAACGTCAAGCAGCTACCTCAACAACTCTGATGAGCTTTGGAAAACAAAGACTGCTCAGCTAAGCCTCCGGTGCACCTGAATCTGCACACAAGGTGCAGGGAGTAGGGGTGAGTACTACCAACTCAGTGAGTAATAAGCATATAAAATGTCTGAAGATAAAAAATCCATGAAATGCCACAAAGCAAAGCTAAAACTAACAGTCCGACACCTAACTACGAACCAGCAGCAAAACAACTTCAAATATAACAGTCAAGTAAAATGTAAGGATGCAATGCAATGCACATGAACACGCTGTGGCGTACAGCCCGATCCATTTAATGTCGACGGCGCTCACTGGGGGTGTGTACAGACTCCGGAGGGGCTCCTTCAGCCCAAGCACAATATAATCATAACATTCGCTGCGGCGTGCAGTCCGATCCATACTCGGTCCACAATATGCATATGAGTCAGGTAACAGATTCAATTAATTTTCCCAATTTCCAATTTATTATGAGGAATATACTTTAGATATTTAACTTCAGGAAAAGTGAATTAGCATTTCATAACAGTGATTAAACACAGGACTGAAATCAATGATTATACAAAGCATGCTATCACAATGATATTCATCCTCTAAGGATGCTACAGATCGGCACAAGGCCCCAAACATGGAAATAAGCCCAAATATATTCAATACAGGGTGCGTATCAATCGCCAATATAGAAACATTCTTTTTTGGGATGGACCAAGTCACAATCCCCAGTCATAACCAATCCCGCACCTGCCATGGGGTGCGAGTCACGCCCTACAATAGCGTCACAATGTGATAAGTCGGGGTTTCAAACCCTCAGGCCATCATATACACCAGCTACTCACCTCTAACCCGCCGTAGAATGGTCTGCAATGCCTTTTCCTTTCGTATCGACCTCCTCGCGCGTCGAATCTAGTCAAAATCACAACGAATACATAAATATGGGTTAAAGAAACATAACCCAATCAAAAATACTCGAAAAGTGCTAAAATTCACGAAGTTGGTAAAACCCGAGCCCCGGGCCCACTTCTCAAAAAATTATAAAATTTACATCACTGGATTCCTTGTCTCGCCACGAGTCTATACATATCAAATTTATCAAAATCGGAGTTCGTTTGACCCCTCAAATTGTCAATTTAAAATTTCTTAGGCTTCAAGCCCTAACCTCCATTTTTAGCCTCTGATTCCTTAAATTTTCAGTGTTTAATCCTTGTTTTCATACCATAACAACACTATTCAAGGCTACAAATTCATACCTGATGGAATCTCCTTCGAATCCTCTCCAAATCACCTAAAATCGTCTCTTCCCGAAGTCTAAAATGTTCTCCTTAACCTCTGAAATTCGCGAGCACTGTTTCGTTAAAACCCTTCAGCGATTTTCGCTTATGCGGTCCCGCTACCGCTTATGCGGAACCGCTTCTGCGGTTCTCACTAATTTCCCCAGGAATCGCTTATGCGATCAGATATCCACTTCTGAAATTTCACTGCTACCGCTTTTGCGGTGATTTTTCCGCTTATGCGTAACCGCTTACGCGTCCAAACTTCCCTTTTGCGGAATTGCCCAGGTCCATCGAGGACCGCTTCTGTGACACAACAGCCGCATCTGCGGAAACGCTTATGCGGCCCCTTTTCCGCAGATGCGGAAACACCAGAAGCCATAAAACCAAACCTGCAACATGCTTCAAAAATTCCCCGTTTAATCATCCGGAATCACCCCGAGGCCCCCGGGACCTCAACCAAAAATACCAACACATCGAACAACCTTATTAAAACTTGTTCCAATCATCAAAACACTCTCGTTAACATCAAAATCATCAAATTTCACCAAATCAAAGCCTAAGTTTCTTAAAAACTTCCGAACTGCACATTCAATCAAAAACGCGACCAAACGATGTCCGAATGACCTGAAAATTTGCAGACATATCCAAAATCACCTAACGGAGCTACTACAACTCTCGGAATTCCATTCCGACCCTCGGATCAAAATCTCACCTACCCACTGGAATTCGCCAAAATTCAAACTTAGCCAATTCAAGCCTAATTCTACACCGGAACTCCAAATTCACTTCCGGTTGCGCTCCTAAGCCTTAAATCACCTCCCGGAGCTAACCAAATCACCGAAATTCACATCCGAGCCCTCTAACTCATAAGTCAACATCCGGTTGACTTTTCCAAACTAACCTTCTCTCAAGGAGACTAATTCTCTCATTTCCAACCAAACTCTATCCGAATTACTTTAAATTCACCAAACATATAGAAGCATAAAATGGGGAAAACGGGGTGGAGATACATGAGACGACGGGTCGGGTCATTACAGCTACAGATCTTGCTGGCTGAGCTATGCTTGCATCACCTCTCATCAAACAATCCCTCATAACATGGCCCAAATATCCACAGGTATAACAAATACCTAATACCTTATGGCATTGCCCGATATACTACTTACCACATTGAGCACATCGTGGAAAGGGAGGCCTCATCTGATTTGACTCACCCATATACTGAGAACCTTAGGCCCTGAAATTCTTACCAGACCGTGAATATATGGAATAATCGAATCTCTTACCGCCAAATTGAGGGGGCGCTCTAGCCGAGGGTTGGATGGATACCTCGAGCACTGCTGCCTCTGACCACGTCACTAGAAGGACCCGAATACCCCGCTCTCTTATTCTGGGCCCTATCATGCTCACGATCGGCCCTCTGTTTCTGTTTATGCTCCACTACACCCTAAGTGTATGCCTAAATATGAGAAATATCCATGTTTGGCTGAAGTGAGACTGACATACACTCATTAAGCAAGTGAGGCTTTAATCCCATCACGATCCGGTGAACTCGATCCTCCATCTTAGATTTAATAGTGGGAGCATACCTAGCTAACGAATCAAACTGAAGACTGTACTCCCGAACACTCATGTTACCCTGCCGAAGGTTCAAGAACCTATCAACTCTGGCCCGTCTAAGCTCTGGTGGCAGATAATGACGAAGAAAAGCTTCTGTAAACTCTTGCCATACCGCTGGAGGGGCATCCTCACCTCTAGACAATTCCCAAGACTCATACCAATTAAATGCAACATCTCGGAGTCTATAGGACGCTAGCTCAACTGACTCGGTCGCAATGGCCTTCATTACCCTTAAAGTCCTCTACACCCTATAAATAAATACCTGAGGGCCCTCATTCGGGTCTGCCCCAGTGAATACTAGAGCGTCTAAATTAATAAAGTCACGAACCTTGCACTGATGAACTTATATGCCTGACCAATACCTATATCCCGACGCCGAGCCTACACTGCTACTAATTGGGTTAATAGCTAAATAGCAACTCTCACATCCTGACCCGATGCATCCGGCTGAATGTATATGGGGGCGCGCTGGAGCTGGTGCCCCTTAGAGCTCTTCTAGAAAGGGCGGGGTATGTGAATACAGAGATGGAACCTCACCATGAGACTCTCCCCGAGGTATCACGATCCAAAATCTAACCATGTCGTGATGGCGCCTATCGTGTTTCAAGGCAAGTCTATTTTCCAAAAATATTACAACTAAATCAATTATAAAATTTAATAAAATATTTTCAACATTTAAATTTCTCATAAACTAAATCAACTCTAAATATAATTAATATAAAATACAGAAACGAGCCCCAAACATCGGGGTGTCACTAAGTCATGAGCGTCTAAAACTATAAACTAAGATATATAAATTGTCTAACTGTCCAAAAGAAGAAATGACAAAAGGAATAACAAGGTCTTGCAAAATTAGCAGCTACCTTGCAATCTCCACATATAGTTGGCCTGAACTTAATGATCGATGCGCTCTAACTCACCTAGATATGCACATAAAGTGCAGGGTATAGTATAAGTACAACCACCTGAGTGGTAACAGAAATAACTAAGGAACTGAGCATTAGTGACAAGCTAAGAAAAATAGAACAATTATTTATTTTCATAATTTATAATAAACATGAAAATTATATAACTCAGTAAATGCCACAAAGAAATTTAACAGATAAATGCTCCAACAACAAAAGTAAATGCAACCTCATATCAATGTCACTACATCACTCAGCACTCAACACTCAATACTCAATACACTCAAAACTCTACGCTCACTGGGGGTGTGTACAGACTCCGGAAGGGCTCCCAAAGCCCAAGCGCTAAGCACGAATAACTCACGTGCCATCATATTAATGCCTGGATCAGCACAGTCAACTCACGTACTACCCGGATAACTCACGTGATATGGTATCAATACCTAGACCCGCACGGTTAAATCACGTGCTACGCGGACAATTCACGCGCTATGGTATCAATATCCTCACTACCAGGCCCTCGGCCTCACTCAATCATGTACCTCACTAGCCTCACCATCATCAACAAATGAGGGGACACAACCCACATCACATATCACAGCATATTAGCAATTAATATAGACTGAAGTAAACATGTACAATAATTTCTAAAACTGAGTACAAATAATGTGAGCATGAATAAAGCCTAAGCATGATCTCTAACATGAAGGCAGACAAGTTCAACAACAAGTAATTATATAAACATAGATGATGGTCATGATACCTCACTGGACGAACCAATCCTCAATCCCTTGAGGTATACACCCACACACCCGTCACCTAGTATGGGTACCACCTCCAAATAATCACATAATACCAAATTCTTTAGGTTTATACCCTCAAAACTAGAGTTAAAACTGTTACTTACCTCGACCACATAAAATCTTACTCCGAGATGCCCTCATTTCTAGACTTGATCTCCAAAAGCTCCGAATCTAACCATAATCAGATTAATACCATCACCATGTGCTAAAGAATCGAATTCCACAATAAAAATTATAAAATATACCAAAAATCCAAAATCTGGCCCCTGGGCCCACGTCTGGGAATCAGCCAAAAATGGCAGAATAATAAACCTCGTTCTCTCTCGAGTCTAATCATATAAAATTTATCAAGATCGGACTCCGTTTGGTCCCATAAATCCTCACTTAAAACTCTCCAAAACTCAAACCCTAACTCCCTCAATTTTACTTTGAAATCATCAATCAAATCCCAAAAATGATGATGGATTCATGAAATATAACCAAAATCGAATAGAGAACACTTACCCCAATCCATATGGTGAAAATCTCCGCCACAATCGCCCAAATCTGAGCTCCCCAACTCAAAATATGACCGAATGAACAAACCTTAGTTTTATATATTTTTTGTCAGCTATTCGGCCTCGTTTCTCATGCCAAATGATTCTGAAACTTGTATTTTATGCCTATAATGGATTCCTTATGAAATTTTAGTCAAGTTAGGCTTTTGAATCACTCAATTTGACCTTATAATGAATGAGGCATGTAGGTTTTAATATTTGTAAATAGTAAAGATTTTTAAATACGCTGTCAGTAGCAATTTCGTAATTAATCTAAAAAATCTGGCAACCTAATTCTTAGTATAATGACCCTAAATCCTCATACGATATACAAATTCGATCATTCTTTTTTCTACGGACCTGTAATTACGATACTGATCTAATGCTTCAATAAAAAAAGAAATCGGAGCTCATTTTATTCAATATGATATCATTTATGCTTGAAGAAATGTCGTCGAAACATAAGAAAAACGAGCGCAACACAATCTAAACCTATCCGAAACTCACCCAAGGCCCTCGGTACCTCAACAAATAATTCCAACAAGTCATATATCACTATCCGAACTTAGTCGAACCTCAAGAACACCAAACACAACACCAACACACCAAATCAACCTCGAATTCAAGCCTAAGAATTTCTACACTTCCAACTTTCGTCAATTCAAGCCTAATTCTACCACGGACCTTCAAATTATATTTTGGACATACGCCTAAGTCTAAAATCACCCAAAGACGTTAATCGAATCATAAAAATCCAAATTTGAATTCGTTAACTCATAAGTCAACTTTCGATTGACTTTTCTCACTTAGCTTTCTAACTAAGAGACTAAGTATTCATTTTACTCCAAAACTACTTTGAACCCAAACTTACCAACTCGATACAACTCAACACAGCTGAACAATACATAAAAAGATATAGATGGGGTAAATGGGATTATAACTCTCAAAATGATAGGCCGGGTCATTACACGAGTGTTGGTAACTCATGGCGCTCGACTAGTAGTCTCACCGGCCAATGACTTTCCCTTCTGGGCGGCCGTACTCTTTAGAGGCATTGCTGAAAATATATCATATTGTTAGGTACATGAATTTTTGTATCGCACGATTTGAGATAAAAAGTGATGATAACATCATATATGTCCTGTAGCCTCCTGTTTATAAGTATGGTGCACAACACACCCACAAAAAATACTCTACTATATACGGTCTATAGACAACCCTAGAACAGAACCGCTCTAACACCACTTTTTCACGACCCAAACCAATGGGCCGGGACGGGTGCCTGAGTCCTACCTGTCAAACACCCCTAAGTATGCGTCTAGGATATGAACCTGTATAATATCTGCTGAATTATGGAAATAACATATATGAAGGAAACCTGCCAACAAGGCATACGTACGTATACATGCAGAATACAATGGGCGAGCCGGCAAGGCTGCTATAGATAACTATACATCCAAAACTGAAAGCCGACAAGGCCATATACAATCCAACTAGACATACTGTCTATAGACCTCTAATAAAACATAGCTGTACAAAGACAAGACTGAGCCACAGTCACACCAATAAATATACATACATATATATATATATATATATATATATAAATGTATCGTACCAAAATCAAAAGCAACTCCAGATCAAGTGAAGCACGCCAACTCTCGCTGATCAGAGATCCTAAGAAGGAAGACCATCAACTTGCCTATTTGCACCTCCGAGCATGAAATACAGTCCCCGTGAAATAGGGCGACAGTACAAAAAATGTACTGAGTATGTAAGGCATGGAAAGTAGTACGTAAAAGATGCATATGAAACATGGAATATAGAAACACGTCTTTAAATCTGAATAACTTTATAAATTCTAAAACATTTATAATGCATGCACATGCGTATAAATGTCGTTCCATGCATAGGTATGGGTGTACATTATATCATCAAATCACTGAGGGCATCCCATCATATCGTCTCGGCCACTGTGGGCAATATCATCAACATATACCAGCCGATAAGGTGTTGGTGCGTATATAACGCCATAACCTTTTTCCATATAAATGATTGAAATGCATGAAAAATACGTAATAATCTCAATATTCCTTCCGGATAAATATTTTCAACTGTGTATTATTCTGAGACCAATGAATAGAAGATAATAATATTTTTTATGGGGAATCAAGAATATAGACTTCTATGAATAGAGTAATTTATAGAGACTGTGTATTTTGCTCGTTTCTTCAGTATAACTTGGACCATGCTAAATAAAAAGAAAGGATAGCTAAAATATACGTGTTCCTTGAATTATTTAAGCTATTTGAGCGGAGTGAAGCTCCTGCTTTTGTGACATATGTTGAAACGAACAAATGAAGCTTCTGTTTCTTTGAATTTGAACAAATTTTCTTGGGCATAAAGCTTCTGACTTTTAACGTTTTTATGCAAGAAAGTCAGCTTCTAACCTTTCAAACTAATAAAGAAAGAGTTTGTTTTGCTATTTCGAAATCTCTAACGTTACTGCCCCTTCCCAAAATGAATTAGGACAACAACTCTTTTAGTTGTCTAATTCAGATACCTTATAGATAGCCACCTAGGATAGTAGATTAAAGAGTCATTGTCTTGATTTTGTTGATTTTTGCCACTTTTTTTTGGGGGGAAGGGATTAATCTTAGCCACTCTATTTATTAATTAATTAGGTAATGGATTATTAACCAATTACCCGTATAATTAAGATTTGTCTCAAATTATTTAAATTACTTATTTTCAATATGCTTTATAGATTATACTACCGTGGCCATATGGTAACTTGCATGGTACTGGTTCATAATTATCAAGTATTATCGCTCGACCCATATTCTATTCCAAATTAGCCACTTTTAACGAAACTTGTTTTCTTTAATCTGTGTACCCCTTTATCCTTCATAACACTTCTTTATTCCTTATTATGAATAGCATAAATACGTTAATGTCAAGATGATCTCATCCCGAGTCTACGTCAATTAACTGAAGACCAAACTTTTAACGTACGAAAACTCGAGATATAACACGGAGGGTCCAAATAGAAAATATAGGACTTGGGCGTATGCCCGAAATTGAATTATGAGGTCACTAATCTGAGAAATGAATTTTTGAAGAAAATTGTTTAGCTGAAAATATAAGGATTTTTGGAAATTGAATCACATTCGATCTTGATGGGCCCGTATTTTTGTTCAGATCCCGGTATAGGATTAATATAGTACTTATGTTATGTCTGTAAAATTTTGTAAGAAACAGAGTTTATCAGACGTGATTCGGACCCTCGATCGTAA
This sequence comes from Nicotiana glauca, assembly GCA_026770625.1. NCBI lineage: Eukaryota > Viridiplantae > Streptophyta > Magnoliopsida > Solanales > Solanaceae > Nicotiana > Nicotiana glauca. Next base: position 46,858 of record MU757579.1, on the reverse strand, counting down.
AAATAGAAACTTTAAGAGTTCTTGAGTTTTTCATTGATTTTAATGCTAAATTCGTTGTTGAAGATGATATTTGGGTGATTTGATTGTATGAGCAAGTCCGTATAATTAATATTTTTAGACTTGTGTGCATATTTGGTTCGGATCCCGGAAGGCTCTGGTGAGTTTCGGATAGGATTCCAGATGTTTTGGACTTAAGGATTTCTGCTGTAATGCTACTTCTAGAATTTTGAAACTTTGTGCTTCTCGTTTGGGAAGTATCTCTCGCGAACGCAAAGTGCAAACTGTACTGGGGAGGGGTTTCTTCTACTGGAACGTGAGGCCTTGGTCGCGAATGCAGAGCACTGGTAGGATTTTTCTTCACAAACATGACCGACTATACATGAACGCGTCGTGTAATAGAGGTGGCTGGGGGAGTCTCTGAGTTGTTCTTCACGAATGCAGCCCAAGGTCCACGAACGCGATGATCAAAGGGGAAAGATTATCGCGAACACGAAGGCTCTTCTGGCCGCAAAGCATCGCGAACGCGACAAACCTCTCGCGAACGCGAAGAAGATCTGTCCAGTTTTTTAAAAAAAGAATCAAAAATGGGATTCTTCCATAATTTCATATTTTCAAAAACAAGGAAGCTTAAAGGAGATTTTCAAGAGACAAGTTCTTCCCCGTAATGTTGGTAAATAATTCTTAACCACATTCTTTCAATCACCCATTGTTTTTCATCAATTTTCAACCTAAAATGTAGGGTTTTCATCGTAGAAATTGGGATATGGATAGAATTAGGACTTTTTGTATAATTGGGATTTAGACCTCAATTTGGGGTTGAATTTCAAAACTAATTATATATTTGGGTTCGCGAGTGAATGATGAATGAGTTTTGGTCAGAACCTCGAGTTTTAACTAAGCAGGTCCGGGTCAATATTTTCTTTTTTGGAAAAAATATTAGGAAACCTATAATTATGTGTTAGAATTTATTTATTAGCAATAATTGATGTTATAAAGTAAATTATGATTATATATGAGTGGATTGGAGGTGGAATCTAGAGGGAAAGCGGTATTTGAGGCTTGAGTTTGGCCGTGGAATCGAGGTAAGTATTTGGTCTAATCTTAGCTTGAGGAAATGGGTTTTGTTGTCTTATTTGCTACGTGTTAGTGTTGAGTACGACGTATAGGTGTAGTGACGAGTATCTATGTGTTGGTGTCGAGCATGCAAGTAAATCTTATAATGGGACTGTTGTGTCTCTTATTATGTACTGTTCACACTTAAATTTATGATTATTCATGTTGAACAAGACTTGTGATATTTTCTTGGTGATTGACCATTGTTGAGTATTGACTCAAGTTGAGACTTATGTTGTGAAGTTAACTGTCGAAATGAGATTAGTTATAGCTGATTCCCTTGCCAGGATGTTATTGTTTCTACTGTTTGGTTGAGGAAAGAGTGATAAAGCACGAGGGGTGATGCTGTGCAAATTTATATTTATGCATATAGCGAGGAAGAGTGATAAAGCACGAAGGGTATTTCCGTGCACATTTATATTTATACTGATACACACGGTGAGGAAGAGAGATAAAGCACGAAGGGTGATGCCGTGCACATTTTTATATTCATATGGTGAGGAAGAGTGATAAAGCACGAAGGGTGATGATGTGCACATTTTTATATTTGATTGCATGGTGAGGATCGAGAGTAAAGCATGAAGGGTGATGTCGTACATTTTATGTTCTCTGTGATTAATTGTTGTTACCAGTTCCAGTGTATTAATTGTTTACTTTCCATTATTACTGTGATTTTCTTATTCTGATACCCCCATAGCATGTTGCCCCTTCCCGTTGTTTCTATTTAAATTCTATTATTGTTATTTTGTTAGTATATTATTTAACTGCACAGGTTTATGTTGTTTGTCGCGTTCTAGCCTCATCACTACTTCGCCGAGGTTAGGTTCGGAACTTACCAGTACATAGGGTCGGTTGTATTGATACTGCATTCTGCACTTTCTGTGCAGTTCCCGATACATGACCATATGAACCATAGTTCGAGGTTGTTGCTTTCAATCGATTGGAGAACCGAGGTAGTCTCGCAGGTGTCCGCAGGCCCTGAAGGCCCCTTCTATCCTAGTTTATTTCTGTTTTATCTACTTTCGAGACAGATGTATATTTCTCTTTGTTCATACCATTATTTGTAGCATTCGTAGACAGTTCGTGAGTTGTGACACCAGTTTTGGGTAGAGTTTCATTACGGTTCTTGTTATTAGTATAAAGATAATCTTAAAACTGTGGTCTTCCCCATTTATTTCCGCTGATTCATTTTTGCTGAGTTTTAAATTGGTAAAATATAAAGGAAAAAGGTAAAATATCTTGTAACGTGGCGTTGCCTAGCGGGTACAATGTTAGGCGGCATCACGGTCCCGACGATGAGAAATTTGGGTCGTGACACAAATACACGGGTGTATACAAAAAATGCAACTTATTATACCGGGGTGTATCGACTGTATTCATAGCGCATACAACCAAGGTGAAATAAAGAAAATACATAAAAAAATTATAAAATGCTCCCGTTGAAAGTTGAACTCAAGACTTCCGCTAACTTAGCAAACACTTTAACCAACTGAGTTGAATGAGCTTGTTGCTCTTTTGTTTCAGTTCAAAATAATTAATCTCTTATATCATGGATTTGCTATAAGATTGAAATATATCTACGAATGATAAAGATTTGCTAAAAGTACAGCCACAAATGATAAATACAGTACATATGTTTGATGTATCGCATAATTTTTCCCCCTTTTTCTTTTAGGTCATAGTTTGGAATCCATACCTCCGAATTTGCTGGAATAATACATGTGATTTTTTCCCCTTTTCCTCTCACAATTTTTGGCTTCACTAATTAAAAGCCCCAATAAATAATGAGAACATTTTGATCAGGATTAGGTCTTTTAGGCTTTTGTGGTGATAAAGGACATCCTTTTTCATTTATTCATATGTTCATAGAATAGCATATGCGGTTTTACAGATGAAAAAGAGGCATCATTTTTCATATTTAACTTAAAAAACTCGTAGAAAAAACTCGTAACATATGTTGTATATCTTCTGCATTTTGGGCTGATTTACTGTATAGATTTTGACTTTATAAAAATGGTCCAAATATATCTTTTGGAAAATTATTCCTATCCGAGAATATAATATTAGATTCTTATTCTATGTTTGCTCATATAATTTTCAGTTTGCAGTGTAATATTTGCAATAACTTATAAAATGTTAGATTGTGATCTAACATTTTCTTATAAGATTTTTAGTTTCTTCAAAAAACTATTTAGATCGCAATCTAATTCTTCAATCGCAAAAAAATAATAATTTACTAAACAAACTGATACTAAAAGAAACACCCGACAAAAAACAAAAGTGAATTTTGGTCATTCATCATCTTTCACATCCCAAAAATGCAATAGGTTAAGAGAAGCCTAGATCTAGATATCCTATTTTCGAACAAAGATTCAGATCATAATCTTGTTTGTTTAAAATATAATTAAGTAATAAAAAGTGTATAATCTCATACAAAATTAAATTTTAAGAAAAGATGATCACACATTCTTTAGAGCGCATGCCTAGCACCTTAATTCGATTTTATTATAGAAGAACTTAGACTATTTAAATTGGTTATAAACGAAAAAAATTTAATTTTAGCAGTTAAAAATTATAAAAGTAATAATATATATCACTTGATCATGATTATGCAAATAAATATCCGCATGCGAGAGACATATTTTTCATTCATTAGCTTAGTGTAAATATCACTAAACATCATGGTAAATTTTTTATCGAATGAGAGATAGGAGATCTTTACACAAATAGTTGGCCATGTTTACTGTGTACTTTTCCGAATTGGACTATACAACAACAACATCAACAACAAAGTACAAACCCAGTGCAATCCCACAAGTGTGGTCTGAGGAAGCTAGTATGTATGCAGACCTTACCTCTACCTTATGACAATATAGAGGTTGTTTGTGGCAATACACATATTATACACCGATTATAAACAATTACATACAAATTATACATAAATTATATATATTACACATCCGCCAGTTGGATGAGCGGCTATTTAAATTAGTTTTTCTTTCCAGGGAGGCTGTTATTACCATAATCCATGCATGGCTAAAGGTTCTGTCTATTTTTACAACTCGTAGTTGATCAGAATATGATTTTTCCATTAGACAAAATCTTTAAAAAGTTTGGATTCTTGAGTGTAAGAAACAAATTGAGCTAAATTTGTAAAAATTTCCGCACCATCAAAATGTCAAGACTAGGTCCTTTAATAGTATCTGGTGTAATAGAAGATGTATTGGATCCATTTACAAGGTCTGTAGATTTTAGTGTCACGACCTAAAACCCAAATCCGATCGTGATGGTGCCACTCGTGAAGACAAGGCCAGCCGACGCTTAATCAAATTCAGTTCTAACAGCTTAACAAATCAATAAGTCATTTATAAGGATGAATAATCCAATCACAATGGGTAGTCAACAATACAATTCTATAAACATGCGGAATAACAACCCAACTCAGCCCGACATCGAGGTATCACTAGTAGATATTAGAGTATAAATACAACTACAAGGTCTGAAATATACAAAACAGGATTGATGAACAAAAGAGGAGAAAAACGGTGCTGCGAACGCTCACAGCCACCTTGCTAAAACTCCGATAACCTTGCCTCCAATCACCAAAACCCGCTGCCGGGTGTATAAATGCCTGCATCTGCACACAAGGTGCAGGGAGTAAAGTGATTACTCCAACTTAGCGAGTAATAAGGGTAAATAACAACTGAGCAGTAAGAAATTACGTAAAGCAAGCCATCCTGCTATATAGGAGCAATGTAAACCCTTTGAGAAAAACAGTGAAACCGCAAAATCTTTAGAAATATCTTGGCTCAGTTTAAAACCTCTTTTGAAAATATCTTCTTCCAACAGTTAAGCAAATGAATGCAAAATAAGTAGTGCAAATAAGCACAGAAGTCAGCCCTTCGGGCACAACACTCCGTTAACAGATAACGCCAGGATATCAAGTAATTATTGCAAGAAGTAGCATAAACGCCAATGAAATAAGAGTGCAGAATTATTATGACAGATAATACAAATAAGAACAAATGCATGAGTGCAATGCAATGCATATGACAGTATACTCTGGTACCCATTGTGGCGTGCAGCCCGAGCCATCCATTTATTTATCGTCGATGGCGTTCACTAGGGATGTGTAAAGACTCCAGAGGGGCTCCTACAACCCAAGTGCAATACCAAGCCATCTTGTGGCATCAACCAGGCTCTCGGCCTCAATATCAATATAATCAACCAGGCTCTCGGCCTCAATATCAAAATAACAAGTAGATATCTGCCCCTCGGGCTCAGTATCAGTAACTCAGAATAGTATCAGCCCCTCGGGCTCACTCTCAGAACAATATCATATAGTAACCACTGTGGCACGCAGCCCAATTCATATATCCTCACAATACAGGCCCTCGGCCTTACTCATAATCACATAAGCCACTCGGGCAACAATAAAACATGATGCTCAGCCCAAAAATATTTTTAGTAATACCATTTCGAGTGTTTAAGGCATAATAACTTGCCTAAGTTTTTAAAACAATGGAAAACGCATGACCGAGTCCAAATATATAATTAAATCAGTGAGAAATTATCGACAACAATCCCCGAAGTGTTCAAATAATTGGCACGAAGCCCAAATATGGCAATCAGCACAAATTATGATGATAACAAGTAGTTCCAGTCAAATATGCAGTAATTTCATCAATTGGGACGGATCAAGTCACAATCCCCAATGGTGATCTACCCCACACTCTCTATCCGGCATGCAAGTCACCTCAATAGAGCACTATGGTGTGCAAATCGGGGGTTTCAAACCCTCAGGATGTCATTTACAAACATTACTCACCTCGAACCGGCTATTTCTTTAACTCGCGACGCCTTTGCCCCTCAAACCGGCCTCCATGCATGTCGAATCTATCCAAAATCAGAACGAATACATTACAATATGCAATTGGGACAATACTCAATCGAAAATAATCAAACAATAGTAAAAATCTCGAAATTAGCAAGACCCGAGCCCCGGGCCCACTTCTCGAAATTCAAAAAAATTAACATCAACGAATTCCTTATCTCGCCATGAGTCTATACATATAAAATTTATCAAAATTGGACATCAACTCAACCCTCAAATCTTCAAACCTTATTTTCGAATCCCCAGACCTCAATCCTCCATTTACACATCAAAAACATGTAATCTAGTCGGATTATTCGATGATAATTCAATATTATGGAGTATAAATAATCACCAGTGACTTACCTCAAGATTTTTCATGATTTCTTGCTCAAAAATCGCCCCAAGCCGTGTTGTTTGACCAAAAAAAAAGCTCAAAAATGAGCAGAAAACGCATCAGCTTTAATAACCCAGTTCTGGTCGCTAAAGGTGCGCACCAGATCCTGCTGCACCAGCAATATTTATTTTCACTAAAAAGGTTCCAACTCCACTATACGTACTCGAAATTTGATGATTCTTGTTCCTACAAGTCACAAATGATGATACGAACATAGTCCTTCAATCGAAACTCAATTCGGAGCTCATTTGCTCAGAGCGATATCCATTTCGCTCGTTAAACAATTAACAGATATTTCGCATCAAAAACCCAATCGCGACTTGATGAAATTAGACCAAACTTTCTAGATTAGTCCTATAATTCATTATCAAAATTTTGGAAGTCTCAAAATCAAATTTTGATCTCTAGAACTAAAAATGGACCTTTGGATCATTACATGCTTATGCTCAAAACTGCAAAAATCTTCCAAAAACTCTTCCAAAACTTATCCGAGCCTCATGTGACCCCGACCAATTATGCCAACACACCCCATAACATCATTCAAACTTGTTCCAATCAACAAAACACCTCAAACAATGTCAAAACCATCAATTTACATCGAATTCAAGCCTAAGTTTTTCAAAAACTTCCGAAATACGCATTTGATCAAAAACCCGACCAAATCACCTCCGAAATGATATGAAATTTTGCACACACATCCCAAATTACATAATGAAGCTATAGCAACTCTCGGAATTCCATTCCGACCCTCGGATCATATTCTCACCTATCAACCGGAAATCGCCAAAATACTAACTTCGCCAATTCAAGCCTAATTGTATTCCGGACCTCCAAAACCAATTGCGATCATGCTCCTATGTCAAAAATGACCTAATGGAGCTAACCAAACCGTCAAAATTCATATCCGAGCCCTCTAACTCATAAGTCAATGTCCGATAGACTTTTCCAACTTAAGACTTTTTAAAAGAGACTAAGTGTCTCATTTATTATTAAAACCACTTCAAATCAACTCGATTACACAAGATATGGATAATGAAGCATAAGGAAAGTGAAAATGGGAAGAACGAGTCGGTAACTCACGAGGCGACGGATCGGGTCATCACATCCTCCCCAACTTAAACAAACATTCGTCCTCGAACGTGCCCAAAGTTGTTCCAAAAGCCAAACAATTGTTCAATAACCTCACCATGCATAAACCCGGGGGTGATTCCACGTCACCCTATCTCATATAGGTCCGACAACACATTGTAACTGAATTTTCTTTTTTTTTTTTTTTGCAATCCAATCTAGTCCACAAACCATAGGACCACATTCCCACTTTTGAAATCTTTCATATGATTAGAATCCCATATTTATACTGTGAATAAGCCCGAACAAGCTGTAATAACCCACACCTACAACCTCATGTGCTATTACATGATAGACCACATAATTCAAACACTTGTAGTGATAACTCCTAATCACAGCAGTTGCACATAATACCCGAATACCAATAGAAAAACTCTTATCAACTAAAGTCTCATCTCACACTTTCATATCAACCATTTATGAAGTCATTTCTCCTTTGGCAAATGCTACATCAAATTCGAAGCTCGATATTATCCTTCCAACATACCTAAGTCGAATATGTTTGAATTCATTAATGATCCCTCTAATCTCTTCTAATCCAACACACTATTCTGGTAACATTACACATTAATACAGGCCTAAGCCACAACTCGCACAGTAGCGCGCTAATAAGAAACAGTCCGAGTATACTAAATTCATGAAAATGACTCAAGTGAAAGGGCTGTACCACAAGCTCACTAGTACCACCACAACACAAGGCTAAGAACCCGTCACACATCATAGAAATAGAACACGCGAATCTAACCGCAAGGTATTCAGACACTAGTTCACCTGAGACACCCCAAGTCACCATGCTCAAAACCATCAACCAAGCGCAATTTGATGTCTAGTACCACAAGATAATCATCATGCCCACAGAGAAGTACATAATACAATGTCATACCAGTAAACTTCACTATTGCACCATCCGGTTACCCCAGAAAGGAAAAATACCTCAAAGAAGAGAGCCGCTTTGCAAGTTCCACAAGTACCAACGATATGCTATGAGCTCGTCAATCACCGTGGAACCCAGATACATGAATAGATTAATAGTAACTAGGTCTTATATAGCTCACATTGACATCAACCTCACGATCAACTTAGTTGCCAACAACATAATCCACCTGGCACGGTCACAGGATCCAGTCCAAGCATATCATATATGAGCAATCCAACAAGTACATATGTATATGCTAAATGAAATAAGATTCTCATGCTCCTAGAATAGCATAAATAACACTCTATATCGTAGGCATAAGCAAGCTATGTTGTCATAACTCAAATCAGCAAACTAACGCAGAATAGTAATTACCAAGTTTGTTCTGGAATCTAGCATCTTGGAAATCTCAAGTATAGTCCAGATAGTTCTTAACAAAGTTACGAATATGAGAAACATTATACCTTTAAGTTCAATATCCCACACTAGGCATATCATAGCCTACGCATCTTCTGAGCAGGAATATTGACTCTGTGCTTGCACACAGGTTCAAACCTCACATACATTCGTGCTCACAGCGCATAGTTATCACCATCAATTAGCTCGACTAGTGCATCCAATGAGAATAGATAAAATACTTACCCCAAACATGCCACAATCCCGAAATAGTATATTTTTGAGAATTCCCCGTCTCCAAATTCATAGATCACATAAATCACCGTAACTAATCACAACCTCAGCACTCAAATGACTAACACATACCTCAAGTACGATCATCCCATGATAATTATTTTTCATTTATTTTAGGCTACATAGCAAAATTGGAATATTGGTGATCGATCAACCAAGTGAGTGTTGTACCAATAAACATTTGTTAATCAAAATATAATGCTCACCCTTCTCAGGTTTTACCGAGCAGTTATAACATTCAATATAATTATCTAAAACTAACTATTCTATCCAGAATTCGTGACCTTCCCTTCAAGAATGAACTACCACCTCGTACATGAAAACATTAAGCATGTACAACACACCATGCGTATCATGCCATCATGTTGCAAACACAAGGATATCGTTTAAATTTTCGGGCTATAGGAAAATTATATTCCGGGCAGTTAGAGATCTTCTATTTGCTCCCATCTAGGAGGATTTCATAATATATAATATGTTCCTCACACCGGTAAAAGATATCCGGCTCGAACCATGGTAAAATACATCAAGAAAACTTTCAAATCCACTCGCACATAACCAAGCTTTCAAAGCGGAATTCCTATGGCTTGACCAGGCCATTTAGGCTACCAACCCAAGAATACTGCCACAAAACATCTGTAAAGCATCACTATATCATTAGTTCACTAAGACCCTATCATATCTATTACCATGCCGAATTACTTTCACCTTTATTTGTTTCCTTGTTAGTACACCCTTATCTTTAACTAAAACTTGTTCTATAAACTTTAACGTGAAACCACAACGCCTAAGGCTTATAATCTACTGAATACTCTTTTAAATATTCCCACAAGCACCACGTTCGAAATACTTTACTCTGAAGAGACATTCTACAAATTCCGAACCATTACTTACACATTCCTGATGGTGCCATATAGAAGCCCATAATCGATATAGAAAAACTACAAATCTTGACACCCTCCAAATGCAAACCTCAATTTCTAGCAACAAAATACAACCTGAACTTCCCCAATTATTACATGCAAAATTTTGAGCACGTTAGAACCATTCCTGAGAGTCATCCACTCTAATCGAACTGCTATTTAACCCGATTAACATAACCGAACAAGAAGTGCCTCATTGGCACTTTTGACACTACGACATATAGCCTTACCTTAGTCAAAAATTTCCTTTACTCGAACCATCATCGGGCTCAATCTCCCAAATCACTGATTCACTAACACGCCTCAAACCGGAACCAACATAGAAAATAGCCGTGTAATCATCTAATTAATAGCAACTCCCCAACTTGGCTCGAAGCCATATATCAAAACACACACCATAACTCATAACGCATATACTTTATTTCTTATACAATACTAAATGGAGATTAACTAAATCCTTCATAAGCTCGTGGAACACAAACCATCTGGTACTTCAGATCTACTGCAAATCTCGTATTCACTCTTGTAGTAGTTAAATCCACTCTCTTGAGCGATCCAAAATTTTAAATTTCAATATATATATCTCACTTGTAAATGGGATCTTCAAACATACAACATAAAGATCACGCAACTCTGAACACCCCGCAGGAGATAACCCATATGTCTTGCCTCAAACTAACATTTCTATATTTACCTTCAACCGTCATCCACATTACACAGTCACTCAGTCTTCCTGAGTCTGAACTCATAATGTAATATGAAATTTACTTTACTCTCAACTAGGCATCTTGAAAAGACTCTTAACACGCCCATAACTCGAGGCTACACATCCAATCATAATGGAGTTCAAACACTTAATAGTTCATCCATCATCAGGCAAACCTTCCTCGTCACTTCCAAGTCATATAGATACCTCTCGCAGTACTAACATACTTATCACATAGCTACCCAACCATCATTTCTATTAATAGGGCACTACTAAATATATAAGTTCAAAAACACAGCTCACATAATCAACACTTTGGTGCTCAATCCATAGACAAAAATCCGGCCTCAAGTCCACCAGACTGGCCCAACATCAATTCACGGAGATCACGTCTCACCCCTTGATCAGGGAATCACAAGCCATTAAGGCACATCTGATACTGAGGGATCGTTCGCGCGTACGATCACGTGGAAGGAAATGTAAGAGTTACTTTTCAAGCTGAATCAAGGACGTACGATAAGAATTTCAAGAATATGAAGTTTTTCCTAAAGGTTCTGCAGCCTCTCGAGGATAAATACAGACGTCTCCGTACCGATCTGCGAGACTCTACTAAACCTGCACATGACCCGCGAGACCTAGTAACCTTGGCTCTGATACCACCTTGTCACGACCCAAAACCCAAATCCGGTCGAGAAGGCACTTCTCGTGAAGACAAGGCCAGCCGATGCTTACTCAAATTCGGTTCTAACAACTTAACAAATCAATAAGTAATTTATAAGGATGAATAATCCAATCACAATGGGTAGTCAACATTAAAATTCTATAAACATGCGGAATAACAACCCAACTCAGCTCGACATTGGGGTTTCACTAGTGATGAGCATCTATTAGAGTATAAATACAACTACATAGTCTGAAATATACAAAACAAGACTGATGAATAAAAGGGGAGAAAAACGGTGCTGCGAACGCTGACAGCTACCTTGCTAAAACTCCTATAAACTTGCCTCTAATCACCAAAACCCGCTGCCGGGTGTATAAATACCTGCATCTGCACACAATGTGCATGGAGTAAAGTGATTACTCCAACTTAGCGAGTAATAAGGGTAAATAACAACTGAGCAGTAAGAAATTATGTAAAGCAAGCCATCCTGCTATATAGGAGCAGTGTAAACCCTTTGAGAAAAATAGTAAAACTGTGAAATCTTTAGAAATATCTTGGCTCAGTTTAAAACCTCTTTTGAAAATGTCTTTTTCCAACAGTTAAGCAAATAAATGCAAAACAAGTAGTGCAAACAAGCACAGAAGTTAGCCCCTCGGGCGCAACACTCCGTTAACAGATAACGCTAGGATATCAGGTAATTATTGCAAGAAGTAGCATAAAAGCCAATGAAATAAGAGTGCAGAATTATTATGACAGATAATACAAATAAGAACAAATGCATGAGTGCAATGCAATGCATATGACGTTACACTTTGGTACCCACTGCGGTGTGCAGCCCGAGCCATCCATTTATTTATCATCGACGGCGCTCACTGGGGGTATGTACAGACTCCGGAGGCGCTCCTACAGCCCAAGCGCAATACCAAGCCATCTTATGGCATCAACCAGGCTCTCGGCCTCAATATCAATATAATCAACCAGGCTCTCGGCCTCAATATCAATATAATCAACCAGGCTCTCGGCCTCAATATCAAAATAACAAGTAGATATCTGGCCCTCGGGCCCAGTATCAGTAACTCAGAATAGTATTAGCCCCTCGGGCTCACTCTCAGAACAATATCATATAGTAACCACTGCGTCGCGTAGCCCTATCCATGTGTCCCTACAATACAGGCCCTTGTCCTTACTCAATCAACATAATCACATAAGCCACTCAGAAAATAATAAAACATGATGCTCGACCCAAAAATATTTTTAGTAATATCATTTCGAGTGTTTAAGGCATAATAACTTGACTGATCTTTTAAAACAGTGGAAAATGCAAGACTGAGTTCAAATATATAATTAAATCAGTGAGAAATTATCGACAACAATCCCCGAAGGGTTCAAATAATTGGCACGAAGCCTAAATATGGCAATCAGCCAAATTATGATGATAACAAGTAGTTCCAGTCAAATACGTAGTAATTTCATCGATCGGGACGGACCAAGTCACCATCCTTAATAGTGCTCTATCCGAATCGGGACGGACCAAGTCACAATCAATACAACACTATGGTGTGCAAATCCGGGGTCTCAAACCCTCAAGATGTCGTTTACAAATATTACTCACCTCGAACCGGCTATTTACTTAACTTGTGATGCCTTTGCCCCTCAAACCAGCCTCCATGCGCATCGAATCTATCCAAAATCAGAGCGAATACATCACAATATGCCATTGGGACAATACCCAATCGAAAACAATCGAAAAATAGTAAAAATCTTGAAATTAGCAAAACTCGAGCCCCAGGACCACGTCTCGAAATTTAGAAAAATTAGCATCAACGGATTCCTTATCTTGCCACGAGTCTATACATATAAAATTTACCAAAATCGAACATCAACTCGACCCTCAAATCTTCAAATCTTATTTTCAAATTCCTAGGCCTAAATCCTCCATTTACACCTCAAAAACATGTAATCTAGTCAGATTATTCGATGATAATTCAATATTATGGAATATAAATAATCACACGTGACTTACCTCAAGATTTCCCATGATTTCTTGCTCAAAAATCACCCCAAGCCGTGTTCTTTCACAAAAAAAAAAAGGTAAAAAATGAACAGAAAATACAACAGCTTTAATAACCCAGTTCCGATTGCTAAAAGTCCTATTCCCATCGCTAAAAGTGAAGAATCTTGTTGCTAAAGGTGTGCACCAGATCCTGCTGCACCAACAATATTTGTTTTCACTAAAAAGGCTCTAACTCCACCATACAAACTCGGAATTCGATGATTCTTGTTCCTATGAGTCACAAATAATGATACGGACATAGTCCTTCAATCGAAACTCAAATCAGAGCTTGTTTGCTCACTGCGATATCCATTTCGCTCGTTAAACAATTAACAGATGTTTCGCGTCAAAAACCCAATCGCGACTTGATGAAACTAGACCAAACTTTCTAGATCAGTCCTATAATTCGTTATCAAAATTTCAAAAGTCTCGAAATCAAATTTCGATCTCTAAAACTAAAAATGGACCTTTAGATCATTACATGCTTATGCTCAAAACGGCAAAAATCTTCCAAAAACTTATCCGAGCCTCATGTGACCCCGACCAAATATGCCAACACACCCCATAATATCATTTAAACTTATTCCAATCAAGAAAACACCTCAAACAATATCAAAACCATCAATTCACATCGAATTTAAGCATAAGTTTTCCAAAAACTTCCGAAACACGCATTTGATAAAAAAACTCGGCCAAATCACCTATGAATGACATGAAATTTGCACACACATACCAAATCACATAATGAAGCTACGCAACTCTCGGAATTCCATTCTGACCCTCGGATCAAAATCTCACCTATCAACCGGAAATCGCCAAAATACTAACTTCGGCAATTCAAGCATAATTCTATTCCGGACCTCCAAAACAAATTATGATCATGCTCCTAAGTCAAAAATAACTTAATGGAGCTAACCAAACCGTCAAAATTTACATCCGAGCCCTCTAACTCATAAGTCAATGTCCGGTTGACTTTTCCAACTTAAGGCTTCTTAAAAGAGACTAAGTGTCTTATTTCTTATTAAAACCACTTCAAATCAACTCGATTACACAAGATATGGATAATGAAGCATAAGGAAAGTGAAAATGGGAAGAACAAGGTGGTAACTCATGAGACGAGGGGTCGGGTCGTCACATTTAGTATGGTTTATAATAGGCAAAATACATAGATTACCACCTCAACTATAGTTCAAATCCCTGTTACACACTTTCTAACGCCGAAAATTATCTTACATACTTTACCTTTCAAAAATGTGTCTATGTTATACCACTTTACTTAGCTGGCACTCGCGTGTTATACATAGAAAAAGGGCGAGTGAACTCCAAATATTTTTTAAAATAAAAAAAAAATAAAACTTTAGCTCGGTTTTGAACTCATAAGAACTCAATCATGGAAGTTCAAAATTCATCCTCAAATCGCTCTGTTCAAATGTTTTATGCTCAATGAATTAGTTCTTAATCAATTCCAAGCAACAAACAATCCACATAAATTTTAATCTCAGATTCACATTAACCCATAACTCAACAGCTATCTTTGCATTCTGTTCGCCTATGAAGTCTTTTGAAATAAGCTGTTACTTTTAAAATTCAACCCAAACAATTATTATCCTTTGATGCCAACTAAAAATTCGAGTTCAAAATTGAATTTTATTTGTGGCTCAAACGATGGAACCCACCTCAAGTCTATTACATTAAAATCAATATTTTTTTTAAGTCAACAATTTTTTCTTCGGAGGTTGAAGTCGAAATTACATTTGAATATGAAATTTCATGTTCAAATTTAGGTGGGCGTGTTTTAGGTCCTTGATGAAAACAATTGCACAAAGTTAAATCTGATGTTTGAAATGAATTGAAATTGATTATGGTAACTTTGAAAAAAAAAAACTAAAAGAGAAGTTGAATCTAAAAAAACGTTCAGAAACATAAGGATGAGGGAAATGAGGGTATATTTGTAATTCTAAGTATATTAAGTTAAGGACATGTATCGCAATCTCATTGGTGCATGATAGACATATTTTGTGAAACTAGTCGACTACAAAAGTAGTGTGTCATATATACTTTTGAAACGTTGAGTGTATAAGATAATTTTTGCTGTCAGAAAGTGTGTAAGAGGGATTTGGTCTATAGTTTAGGTAGCAATCTATGTATTTTGCCTTTATAATAATATAATTTAGTCGGGCTCCAATGCAGATACTGGAGACCAGGTGGAAAACTAGTAAAAGATTATTATAGTAACAATTGTCGATAAAAAATTATACCATCTCAGAAAATGACACTATTGGTTTTTCTATTTATAGAGTTTTTGCTGGTTTTGGAAGGTGAAGTACAGTTTTAATGAAAAGAAACCAAGAAACTTTTATTATTCATGCATGGTCAAACAAAGCTATACAAAATTACAAACTTATCCAATTGAGCAGAATATGTTTTTTCCATTAGAGAAAAGCTTCAAAAAGTGTAGATTCTTGTGATTTTAAAGAAAGACATAACATATATAAATTGCAATAGCTACCTCCTCCTATACTCATGTAAGAAAAAAATTGAGCTAAATTTGTAAAAAATTCCACACCATCAAAATGTCAAGACTAGATCCTTTAATAGTATCTGGAGTCATAGGAGATGTATTGGATCCATTTACAAGGTCTATAGACTTTAATGTTGTTTACAATAATAGGGTGCAAGTCTACAATGGCTGTGGTTTGAGGCCTTCACAAATTGTCGACCAACCTAGGGTTGACGTGGGAGGAGATGATCTTCGCACTTTTTACACCCTGGTAAAGTTCTTTTCTTTCTTCTTTCTGTTTCGCGGTAATTGGTAAAGTTGACGCTATATGACTGGGAAGTCACGGGTTCAAGCTGTGGAAACCGTCTCTTACAAAAATACAGGGTAAGACTGCGCATAATAGACCTTTGTGGTCTGACCCTTTCCCGGACCCCGAGCTTACTGCTGCCCTTTAATTAGTCTTAGAATAACGTATTTCCCGTAGCCTATATGGATCACGAGTTTGAGCCATGAATTAGTCACCGAACGATGCGCCAGGGTACCACCTCCTTGGGGTGTGAGCCTTCTCCGTATACACCAGATTGTACTCTATTCTGTCTCTTCTTCCTTACTAGCTACTCCATAAGTAAATATAGTACTCCTTCTGTGTCAATTTATGTGTCGTAAAGTTCTTTTCTTTCTTCTTGCTTTTTGTCTCTCTATTTTTTCGGGGAGTCTTGGAATAACGGTAAAGTTGTTACCATATAACCTATACGAAATAGGAGTTTAAAAGGGTAGCCCGGTGCACAAGGCATTCCGCATTTCTACAGGGTCCGGGGAAGGACCACACCCAAGGTATGTGAGGTAGACAGCCTAACACAAGGCATCACGCGTTCATGTCGTTCTTTTCTTTCTTCTTGTTTGTCTCTTCTTCTTTGTCAGATCGGAGTCTCGAAACAACAGGAAAGTTATTCACGTGTAACCTATATGGATCACAAGTTTGGGCCATGAATTAGTCACCGATCCTTGTGTCCGGGTAGCTACTCCTTGGGATGTGAGTCTTCTCCAAACCCTGTGAGGAATGCTTTGTGCACCATATTGTATTTTTTTTTTTGACTCTTCTTCCTACTAGCTACTCCGTAAGTGAATATAATACTCCTACTGTTCCATTTATGTGTCGTACTTTCATTTTTAGTCTGTTCTCAAAAGAATGTCATACTTTTTTATTTAGAAATAATTTAATTTTAAACTTTCGACTTTACCCTTAATGAAAGAATTTACAATCACATAAATATTATATGGTTTATTTTAGACCATAAGTTTTAAAAGTCTTCATTTGTTTCTTAAACTTCGTATCGAGCCAAGCAACACCACAAAAAATTAGAACAGAAGGAGTAAAATTATTTTGATAAACAATATAACTGTGTTTAGGTTCCCCCTTTTAAAACTAGATTTAGATATATATAATAGAGTATATGCAGAAAGTCGAAGTATTTTTACACTATCAGTTCACGTAAAATATATTTATAGATAACCATCCATTCATGCATAAAAGAGAAATCCTTAATGTATTTTTACACCTTAATTCTTAATTTGGCGTTGGTTTCAAGATACTTGAAATCCTCTATGCTTTTTTTGAAAGGTCATGGTAGATCCAGATGCTCCAACCCCGACCAACCCAAACCAGAGGGAGTATCTCCACTGGTAAGATTATGATCAGTCAATTTATTTTTTCTTTTCTTTTTGTTAAAAGAGAAAAATATTCTTTTCGTTTCAATTTACGTGATAGTGTACAACTTTGCATGGAGTTTAAAAATTAAAAAAATATAAAATTAAAATTATGGTCGAAAATAAGTCATAGAATTTTTGTGGCTATAAATCATCATAGAATAAAATAAGTCTAAAATTAAATTACTATTAAATACAAAAATAATTTAAAAAGCTTCAACTTATTTGGGATTAAGACATAGTCATAGTAGTAGATGTTGTTGAGTTGTTGTCGTATTAAAATAAAAGTATTATTCTTTTTTGGGTGGGCTAAAAAGGAAAAAAAAATCAAGAGGAATAATATTCTTAGCTTTGGAATGAATCACACTTTAAATTAAATAAGACTTCACCGGGAATAATATCCAAACTTTTACAGTTGTACTTCGTTATTACGTTGACAGTCTTTTTTTAAATTTCCATGTAAGGCTTTTGAAAAATAAAGGCCGTTTGTTCAGAAAAGAAGATTTTTTTTTAAATTAGTATTTGACCGTGAAATTTTTTATTTTTACTTGAAAATAAATTTTGAAATTTCTCAAAAATTTGAAAAACTCCAAAAAACTATTTTAAAAAATTTCACTTCAAATCGCTCAAAAAAATCAAAAATAACTTATATTATATTCATGTCCAAATACAATTCTTATTTTTAAATATCGTTTTCACTAAATTTTTTTTCTATTCATTTTTCTTCGAAATTTTACAATTCTTATGTTCAAACGGGCTCTAAGATCAAGCGTAGGTGTATTATTACGTGCAAACCTTCAAACAAATGTATTATAAAAATTTGGATGAGTTTGGTATCCAATAAGATTAGTTGTAAAAATTTTGAACTTTTATATATGATCGAGTGCTTCATTTTACAGATTATTAAGTCTTACTATATGTGAAAAAGAAAAAAAAGAATATTAATCATGACATTAGTTTATTAATTTGCTTAGGCTGGTCACAAATATCCCAGCAACTACAGGAGCAAACTTTGGTATGTTTTCTTACACAAGATTAATCATGACTCATGTTCAGTCCTAAAATATTTGTTAACATTTATTATATTCAATATTTCCGACCAATTAATAAATAAATTAAACACATGAAGCGGATTTTTCTTAGATAAAGTATAATTTATAATACCCGGTAATTACGAGATGGTGGAGGTAGGATTTAACTAGGGGTATTATTACTTTTAGCCCATATCAAAAATTATTTATATTCGTAGCCGAAAAGTATATAAAATTTGTATATCTATATAACATACAGACTATATTTTTTTCTGGCTATTATCTTGAGAGCGGCTATATAGTGTCATTTTTCTAAATTTGTATTACACAGGTTCATTGTCTATATATATATATATATATATATATATATCATTCAGTTTCTTTAATGTAAATAGTTTTATTAATTTACTCTTATAGTAGGAGTAGAGATTGTTAGTCATTCTATTGTTATACTCGGTTACTTTAATATAACAAAAAAATTATTTTATGACTCTTGCTATAATTCCTAACCATAAGTGAATTTAACCGGCATTTCTATTTTCGGACAAGAAATATATACATATATGTTTATATCTAACCAAAAAATGGGGAGAGGCAGCAAAAAAGATTAATTTTGCATATATGTACATACAAAGAAAAAGGATATTTAAACAAATAACCGCCGGATTTATTGTATGCAATAAGTATATCTATGTCGACTATTTTTAGTTTATATTGTATACTGCACTACAGGGAATGAAATTATACAATACGAGAGTCCACGGCTTTCATTGGGAATTCATCGCTATATTTTCGTGTTGTTTCAACAATTGAATCGAGATGTTGTGGATGCTCCTGATATAATTGATTCTCGTAAGAATTTTAACACAAGAGACTTTGCAAGATTTCGTAAGAATTTTAACACAAGAGACTTTGCAAGATTTCACAATCTCAATTCGCCTGTTGCTGCTGTTTACTTCAATGGCAATAGGGAAAGTGGTACTGGTGGCCGTCGCATATAAATAAGTTTAACTTATATATATCGTTAGTGTACGAAATTTTACACTATCGAGTCACATTTATGGTTCAAAATTATAAATCACATATTTTAAACAAATGCTTTGGGTGATCCGATAGTGTAAAAATACCTAACCTGACGGTATGTATGATTTAAACTCAAAAAGAAATAATATCTTAATAATATGTCCCCTCAAAAAGAAATAATGTCTAAGTAATATGTCTCCTCAAAATTTGACTTGATGCCAACGTGAGGAGTTTACGCGTTACAAAGTTACATGTAAAAGTATTGATGCTCATATTTATTTTTAATTAAAGGTCTATCTTGTTATAGAATTATACTTCAAAATTGCAATTTTATGTCTTAAATTTTATGTTTTTCAGTGGTTTTGATTAAACTTTGGAGGCTTGAATAGAGTGCTTTATTTTTCTCTATTTCTTGATTTCTATCCTTTATTTGATTAAATAAATTGTTGGTATTTCCGTGCCATGAGAAACTCTATATGAATGTGTCACGATCCGAAATTTTCCTCTGTAGGATGTCATGATGGCGCCTAGTCTTAGGGACTAGGTAAGCCTATCATTTACTGAATTAATAACAATTTGACATTTTTTTAACTAGAAATAGAAGTTTTCTACAATCCCAAAATTGGTAGTACAAGTCACAAGCTCTACAGAGTTTACTAGAAAATCTCTAAATACAACTGCTCCTGAGTAGAATCAACAGTTCAAGAAAATATCAAAAGGTGACTCTGAAACCTATGAACGCGACAACAGGTATACCTTGAGTCTCCACAACAATGCTCGATCAACTAAGAAGAATATATCAATAACTTTGGGGGTACTTGGATCTGCACAAAAAGATGTGCAGAAACATAACATGAGTACACCACAGCAGTACCCAATAAGTATTAAGCCTAACCTCGGTAGAGTAGTGACAGGGCCAAGTCAAGACACCTAACGGACATATAAAGTTGTACAATATGTTACATGAAGCTAACCATAAAAGAGTATCAATGTAAGGCCAATAATAGAATGATTTCTAATACAAATCAACAATTAAAATAATGAGAACACGGATGACATCGAGAAAACAATCAAGCAATTAAGCAACAACATAGTCAGAGTAATAATGAAATATAAAAATGGCACGACTTTACCCTTCATGCTTTTAATGATGAATAATTTAGACACAATTAAGCACAATTCCAACTTGAACATTGCAAAATGTCAAATGAGTTACTAAGCCAATTTAGGATTTAAATAAAGTAAAATAGTGGAAAGGTTATGCAAATAGAATATCAATTGAGTTTAATTTAGAAATATATGAGATCCAATATAATATATTGTATTTATACAAAATTAAGAATTCAATCAAATTTTGATGAGATAAATATGGAATTGAAAAGTAATAATAATTTTTCACATAAATTACACGACAATAAAATAAGGAGGAAGTTGAGGTATCAATTAGAGAAAAAATATATGTCACGACCAAATTCAATTATAGTTTAGGCAAGTGAACACTGATCAAACTAGTAATTTCCCGTTTAAATAAATTACTAAGTGCATAATATGTCCTCAATTGTTTAAAGATTTAAAAATTTTCAAACATAATATAACTAAACGGAAGCAAGTGAGTACAAATCGAAATCATGTAAACAAATCCAAAACCATAAGTCTACTAGTGTGTGTGCCAAGACTTGATGTCGCAATTATGTGAACATCTTGTAGAACATACAAAAGAATGCTATCCCATTGTCTGAAAGGAAATAGATAGAAAAATATAACATAAAGAAGACTTCAGCTGCTGCAGAACGACTCAGAAGGCAGCTTGCCGTGATGACTCGAAATAGGGATCAAATTTGTGCGCCGGACTGGTGAACAGATGCACATGCCTTAAATTCTATATAATTAAGTACATAAGTGTAGCGTGAGTACATAAAAATATGTACCCAATAAGTATCTAGTCTAACCTCGAAGAAATAGTGACGAGTGGTCGGCTTCGACACTTACTAAGGGCCAATAATATGAAAATTTGAAATTTGAATTAAGCATGATATATAGTAATAACAATAAAACTCAGAAAAAGAAATAACTGAACAATTCTTTCACCATATTTGTGAACCCAAATCACTTCCTTCATTTAAAACAAATGATCTCTCAAACCATGAATTTATACAAATTATAGAAAGAGACTTCCAGTTCTATTATCACACACGAATTCCACCGAGGACGTTCGACCCGATCCAATATAAATATAAATTGTGCACTGCCGAGGGTCGAACGGTATGAACCATAGATGCATCTATTAACCTACCGAGGCAAAAGAACTGCTCCATGAGAGTAGTAGAAAGAATTACACTGCTCGCGAAATATACTTGCGACGCGGTCAAATAAAATTTATCAATAAATTATAAGCCTTTCTTGATTCTTTTCCAAATAAAAACAATTCAACTTGAAGTTTTAAATTCTTAAAAAATCCTCGACTTAGTTCCATTTGATACAATTAACAAATATAATCAAATCACGGTCTCCACAAAGCATGGTGTAAACCTATGACTAACCGACATAAACAGGAATAGTAGTTATGTACGGACTCTCGTCACTTTGTGCATACGTAGCCCCCACAAATAATAATACATTTTTAATTAAGTTTACCTATGGGGCATATTCTCTCTTACAATATTAGAAAAGAGACTTTACTTGTCTTAAAGCTTATTTCCAAATTCAAGAATGCGCTCAAACCCTCAAATCGGAGCCGAACAATCCAAAACTATTCAAATAGTGTAAAAACTAATCAATATATGTTCAAAAGTTTATATCCTAACTATTTAAGTGATTACCCAACCCTAAATGTAAGGTTCATCCTCGGGCCCACTTGCCTAAATTCCAATAATTTTTTCAAGAAAGGTTTTACCGATAACCTTAGGAACATAAATATATGATTTTCACTAAGTTTCATAATAATTTTTGTGGTAAAATCTCATTTTTATCAAAACCCTAGATTTTCACCTAAACCCATTATTTTCACTAATTTTTATGTTATAATCTACCCATAAATTATGTATTTAACTCACATTGTGTAGGAATTACTCACCTCAAAGTTTTAGGTGAAATCCCATCTCTAAGAGCTCCAAGAATCGCCCAAGTGGAAGAAAATGTGATAAAAATGGACTAAGTTTGTATTACGTGAACTCCCACTGCCTAGCGACATTCTCACCAGTGGTGTATTAGTCGCATCTGCAGTCCCGCACATGCGGCAAGACCTTTGCAAGTGTGCCTTTTCCTCACCTGGCCAAGCTCCACATCTACGGACACAAAGAGCCGCATCTACGAGCCCTTTACGCTCATGAGACCACAATGCTCGCACATGCGGTTCGCAGTTGCATAAATTTCTCCGCATCTATAGTGCCCGAGCTTCCTTCGCATTTCCACTTCTACGGCTCATGGCTCAGACTTGAGAGCTCGCACCTGCGGCTGCCAAAGCACAAGTGCAGTTATGATAGAACTGGAGGTTCAGCAGCTGCTCCCAATTTCTAACATAGTTTGAGCCTTGTCCTATCGACACCCGGGGCCTTGGCCGAGCATACCCACAAGTTTGAAATCATAAAATGGACTCACCCGAACTCTCAGAATGCCCGAAAAAACATTAAAACTAAGAATCGCACCCCACAACTAATTGGTTCAAACTTATGAACTTTAAGTTCTTCTATTCACTCACTGAAACTTACTTAGACTACTCGGGTTGACACCAAATTTTATGTGCAAGTCTTAAATGATATTGCAGAACTATTATCGCCCTCGAGATTCCGTTTGGACATCGATATCACCAAAACCCGCTCCAAATCAAATTTAAAGAATTTCTAAAACTTTTAAGAACCAACTTTCACTTTTAGGTGCCAAAAGTCTCCCGGGTCATCCAAAACCCGATTTGAACATAATCTCAAGTTCGAAATCATCATACAAACCTATTGGACCCATCAAATCCCGATTCCGAGGTCGTTTACTCAAAATATTGACCAATGTCAAACTAGGACTTTTAATCCATCTTAAGGAACCAAGTGTTCTGATTTCAACCCGAACTCTTCCAAATCCCGAACTAACCCTCCCTGCAAGTCATAAAATAGTAAAAACAAGCACAAGAACTCTTATTTAGGGGAATATATTTCTAGAAAGCAAAATGACCGGTCGGGTCGTGGCATTCTCCACCTCTTTAAACAATCGTTCATTATCGAACATGTTTAGATTCATACCTGAGGTGCTGAACAAGTGCGGATATCTGCCCTGCATTTCCTCCTCAGACTCCTAGGATGCCTCTTTGACTTGTTGGCCCCTCCACTGAACCTTTACCGCAGAAATCCTCTTTGATCTGAACTGGAAATCCTATCTAGCAACAATGGAAACTAGCTCCTCCTCACAACCCAAGCTCACATCTAGTTGAATAATACTGAAGTCTAACATATGCGACAAGTCTGCATGATACCTCCGGAGCATAAACACATGAAAAATCGGTTGGACCCTTAATAGGATGGGAGGTAAAGAAATCTCGTAGGAAACCTCCCCAACTCACCTCAACACCTCAAATAGGACTATAAACCTTGGGCTTAACTTGCCCTTCTTTCTGAATCTCATAATCCCCTTCCTCGGCAAGACATTCAACAAAACCTTCTCGCCTACCATAAGTGATACATCACACGCCTTTTGACCCGCGTAACTCTTTTGTCTAGACTGTGCTGTGCGAAGTTGCTCCTGAATCAACTTTACTTTTTTCAAGGCATCCTTCACCAAATCAGTAGCATATAACTTAGTCTCACTGGGCTCAAACCACCCGATGGGAGAACGACATCATCGACCATATAAAGCCTGAAATGGAGCTAATAACTATTTTTGTAAGCAAACTCGACCAAAGACAAAAATTGATCCCACTATCCCCCAAAGTCAATCATACATGCTCTGAGCATGTCCTCCAAGATCTGAAATGTTCACTTCGACTGCTTTTTGATCTGTGGATGAAACGCAGTGATGAGCTCTACACGGGTCCCCAAATTAATTTGTACGGCTCTACAGAAATGCGAAGTGGACTGAGGGAGTCTATCTGATATGATGGAAATAGACACCTTGTGTAACCAAACTATCTCTCGAATATAAATCTGGGCCAAACTCTCTGAAGTATAAGTAGTCACAACTGGAATTAAGTGTGCTAACTGGGTCAACTTGTCGACAATGACCCAAACAACATTCCGCAAGGTTCACAGCAACCCAACTACGATGTCCATAATAATGCATTCCCATTTCCACTCTGGTATAGTCATCTGTTGGAGTAAGCCACTTGGCCTCTGGTTCTCATACTTAACCTGCATGCAATTTAGGCACCTAGAAATATACTTAACTATGTCTTTCTTCATTCGCCGCAACCAATAATGCTGTCTGAAGCCCTGATACATCTTCATAGCAGCTGAATTAATGAAATATCAGGAACTGTTTGCCACCTCTAGAATTCCCTCCGCTAAGCCATCAACGTTAGGAACACATAAATGACCCTGGAGTCGCAAAATGCCATCCTCTCCAATAGAAACCTCTTTTGAACCACCCTATAGTACCGTCTCTCTGAGTATTGCCAATTGCGGATCATCAAACTGTCAAGCCTTGATCTACTCCAATAGTGAAGACTGCACAATAACAAATGCAAGAACTCAGCTGGGCTCTAAAATATCCAACCTCACAAGTTTGTTTGCCAAGGACTAAATGTCCAAAGATAGTGGACTTTCCTCTGCGGTAATGAATGGCAAGCTACCCATACTCTTTGCCATTCTTCTCAAGGCATCCGCGACTACATTTGCCTTACCCGGAAGATAAAGAATAATGATGTCATAATCTTTTAGTAACTCAAGCCATCTGTGCTGCCTCAAATTGAGATCCCTTTAATTGAACAAATTCTGTAAGCTGTGATGATCGGTGTAAACCTCACATGACCAGCCATAAAGATAATTTCTCAAGATCTTAAGAGCATGAACAATCGCGGCTAACTCTAGATCATGCACAGGGTAATTCATCTCATAAATCTTCAGATGACGCAAAGCACATACAATAACTTGCCCCTCTTGCATCAATACACAACCTAAGCCAACACGTGAAGCGTCACAATACACTATATACAACCCATAGGAAGGCAACACTAGAACCGGCGTTGTAATCAAAGTTGTCTTAAGCTTCAGAAATCTTCCCTCACAATCATCGGACAAACAGAACGGAGCACCTTTTTGGGTCAATCTAGTTAGAGGTGCTACAATGGATGAAAAACCCTGCAAAAACCGACGATAATAGCCTGCTAACCCTCGAAAACTCCTGATCTCAGTTGCCGAAGTGGGATGAGGCCAACTATGAACCACCTCAATCTTTTTGGGATCCACCTTAATACCCTTTGCATGATACAATATGCCCCAATAATGGCACATACTCTAGCCAAAACTCACACTTGGAGAACTTAGCATATAGCTTCGTTCCCTCAAGGTCTGAAGCACTACTCTCAAATGTTTCTCATGCTCCCTCAGGCTACGTGAGTAGATAAAGATGTCATCAATGAATAAAATGACAAAAAAAATCAATATAACGCCTAAACACCCTGTTTATCAAATCCATAAACACTATTGGGGCATTAGTCAAGTCGAGGGACATTACTAGAAACTCATAATGACCATATCTAGTATAGAAAGCATTCTTCAGAACATCTGAGTCCCAAATCTTCAACTGATAATACCCTAACCTCAAATCGATCTTAGAAAAGACCCTAGCATCCTGCAACTAGTCAAACAAATCATCAATACGTGGCAATATGTACTTGTTCTTGATGGTAACATTGTTCAACTAGCGTTAATCAATGCACATCCGCATAGTCCCATCTTTCTTCTTTACAAATAACCTTGGTGCACCCCAAGATGATACACTTGGCTAGGCAAACCCCTTTTCTTCAAGCTTTTCCTTCAACTCTTTCGGAGCCATACAAAATGGTGGGATAGATATAGGCTGGGTACCCAAATCCAAGTCAATACAAAATCAATATCACGATCAGGTGGCATGCCTGGAAGGTCAAAAAGAAAAACATTGGTGAACTCTCAAACTACTGGCACTGAATCAATCATCAGAGACTCTGTGGTAGTATCCCGAACTGACCTCTGGCCCTAGACGGGGCACCTCTAAACTCTCCAGGGAAACGGGTCCTCTTATCCCGTTGTATCTGCTATGTACCCCTCTGATGGTATCCCTTAATCCTCTGAGTAATCTCCACTACTAGCTGATAATTAGTACCTATCTCAACCTCCTGATCCATACTAGCCGGAATATTGGGATACAACCCCGCACAAAATCTCTACACTCTCTCTGCATCCATAGGAAGTATCATAAGTGCATGGCGAGACAACTCAAAAAATCTAGCCTCATAATTGGTTAGTGAAATTTGACCCTGCTCGAGGTGCTCATACTAACACTATAACTTTTCCCTCTTGGAGGGTGGAATATACCAATCCAAGAAAAGTCACATAAACTGGTCCTAAGTGATGAGAGGAAAACCCACTGTCCTGCAGAGAGGATAATACTGCCACCATCTACGGGCCCTGTCCTCCAGTTAAAAAATAGTGAAATCCATTCCATGGGACTCCAATATCCTCATGTTGTGCAGTCTGTCCCAGTACCAATCAATAAAGTCCTAGGGATCCTCATATCGCTGATCTCCGAGATAGGAGGGTGTAGCCTAGTCCATCTATCCAAAAGCTTCTACGGCTCGGTGGTCTAGGCTTGGGTATAGCCATTGTAACTGGATGGGCTTTGCCCACGGGTAGTGTACCCGGAATTTGATATACTATAGCTGCATGCCCAAGAGCCAGAGCAGTATGGGTCTGTGCTCCCCCTCCCGCCTGAGATGTGGTTGGGTCTGCTAGAAATAAACCAGCTTGGGTCATAGAATCCATGAACCGCAACATACGACCCTTGACCTTCTGAAAGCCCCGTGCTAACATGAAATCTACTGGGGCTGGCTCTGCTGCGGGCACCTCACCCTTCTCCTCAATAATGGAATCATTTACTAGATCCGTCAGTGGTGCAACTGGGAAACTTTGGGATGTCCTTATCAAAACCCAAATTCCATTATAGGTCGTGATGGCGCCTATAACGACTTCACCGGTCCTTTTTTATTTTTTTCAGTTATTTGAGATCATGAGTAGCTCCGTAGGAAGTATTATGACTTATGTGAATCATCAGTTTTGGTTTTCAGGTTATTTAAAATGGATTTGGAAGAATGATTCTCAGCTAGAAGCTTTAAATTTGAAACATTTGACCAAGTTTTGACTTTTTAAAATTTGATCTCGAATTGGATTTTTGATGGTTCTGTTAGCTCCGTTGGGTGATTTTGGACTGAGGAGCATGTCGGGATTGTGATTTGGAGGTATATAGTAGAATTTTCCTTGAAAAAGCAAAAGTTCAAATTTTAAAAAGTTTGACCGGGAGTGGACTTTTTGATATCGTGATCGAATTGTGATTCTAGAAGTTAGAACATGTCCAGAATGTGAAATGTGACTTGTGCACAAAATTTGATGTCAATCGGACATGATTTGATAGGTCTCGGCATCACTTGTGGAATTTGAAGTTTCAAGTTCATAGATTTCAAATTGAGGAGTGATTTGTCGTTTTTATGTTGTTATGTGTATTTTGAGGCTCAAGCAGGTCCGTGTTTTTATATGAGACTTTTTGGTATGTTCGAACAGGGTCCCTAGGGGCTTGGGTGCGTTTCGGATATGTTTGGGTTGTGTTGCGCTTATTTTATGTTTCGACATTGTTTTTCAAGCATAAATGGTATTACATTAAGAAAATGAGCTCGATTTCTATTTTTATTGAAGCACTAGATCATTATAGTAATTACGGAGCCATAGAAAAAAGAATCATCGAATTTGGACATCGTATGAGAATTTTATGGTTATTTTATTAAGAATTGGGCTGCTAGATTTCTCAAATTAATTGTGAAATTGCCACTGAATTTGTATTTAAAAATGTGCACTATTTTCAAATATTGAAACCAACATATCTCCTTCAATATAAAGTCAAATGGAGTGATTCAAGAGCAACTGTTCATATATTACAGGTACTGTGTTTTGAAATACATATACCCATATGATTGTTTTGCTTATGTTTTTTGTCGGCAAAGAAAGAGTCCTTTTTCATGTTTGTAATGACCCTTTTATGGTCGGAGTTTGAGCTGTTGACCGGAAACTAGCTTCTTCTGTTTTAGTGATTTTTGTCTCGATAGTCCATGATCATCATTACTAACTTTCATTGATTCTTCTTTGGCTTTTCTTGGGTTCTGAAACCCCTTTTCCCCTTTCTCTATATTTTCCATATTCTTTTGCTGGACCTTTCTTTAAGTAACTTTTGGAGTTGGTTTTCCTTCCAATTTTCCTTCTTATTTCGAAAAGAAAATCTTATATGTAGATATTATGTCGTGTGACTAATTACTCACAAGTTTCACAAGGAATCCATCGGATGCATCAAAAATGAGTTTCGGGATCGTTTGCCATGAGAACCGAGGCAGAATAGCTGGCAGAAAATATATAAAATAAGGGTTTGTTCATTTGGTCATATTTTGAGTTGGGGAGCTCATATTTGGGCGATTTTGAAGGCGATTTTTACCATATGTATTAGGATAAGTGTTCTCTACTTGGTTTTGTTGTATTTCATGAATCCATCTTCATTTTTACCATTTGATTGATGATTTCAATAGTGAAATTTTT
>MU757579.1:4178-16656 GCA_026770625.1 Nicotiana glauca | reverse complement strand
GGGGGGGGGGGGGGGAGGGGGTTTGCCTAAAGTTTTATAAAGTGAAATTTAAGTTTTCAACATCAATTTGGAGTTGGAATTGGATGAAACTAGTATGGTTAGACTCATAATTGGATGGGTTGTCGGATTTTATGAGTTTTGTCAGGTTTTGAGATACAGGCTCGGGTTGGGCTTTTTAGCTAATTTTAGGCTTTCGAGTAAAAGATTCGACCTTTTTCGATTGGGATTGGGTTTTTTACCATTGTTTGATGTATTTAAGTTGTTTTTGATCAGTTTAGAGTCGTTCAGAGGTTGGAACATGTGAGATGGCATTTTTTGAGCATCCCTTGGCTTGTTCGGTATTGGAATTGGCTTGTTTGAGGTAAGTAGTGATTGTAAATCTTGTCCTGAGGGTATGAAACCCCGGATTTCACATTGTGTAACTACTTAGAGGTGATGCACACACTAGATGACAAGCATGGGGGCGTGCACCGTTGGGGATTGTGACTTGGTCCGTCCCGTACGACGATTAAGTCGCGTATTTGATTGAAAACTATTTGATACTATTGTGTATTGGAAAGTATTACTATGTTTTGGAATGGATGTCATATTTGGGCCTTATGCCAACTATTTGGACCCTTAGGGGATTTTTACTACTATTCCTCACTGTTTTGTCTTATTATTTGTACTCAGTCATGTTGTATTTTACTGATTTCATAACACAACTTTATTCACTCAGTTTTAATATTATAAATGATATTTTGGGCTGAACGCCTTGTTTTACTATTAGCCCGAGTGGCTTGAGAGGTTTCTGACTGAGTGAGGACGAGGGCATGTGTTGTGAGGATATCATAGGATCGCGCTGCACGTCATGGTAGGTTGTTACTGATTGATGATATTGTGAGGCTGAGGGCCTAATTGATTTATACCATGAGGTGGCTTGTTATTATGAGGCCGAAGGCCTGATTGATTTATGCCACGAGGTAGATTATTGTTATGAGGCCGAGGGCCTAATTGATTTATGCCATGAGGTGGCTTGTTATAGCGCTTGGGCTATTGAAGCCCCTTCGGAGTGTGTACAACCCAGTGAGTGTGGGTACCAAGAGTGAGTGATATATTGTTGCCCGAGGGTCTGGTTTTGATACATGTTATGCCTAAGTTGCTGATTACGAGTGATTGTGAGGTAGCTCGAGGAGCTGGATCTGTTGATATTATGCCCGAGGGGCAGTTTATGATACATGTCTTGCCCGAGGGACTGTTTGTGATTTATGTTGCCTAAGGGGCTGTATACGAGTGAGTTTTGCCCGCGGGGCTAATTATATTTTCACTATTTTTTCTCACTAATTTATCACTTTGTTTGAAAAATTATGGGAAGACAGTTTCAAAGGATTTTTACTAAAATTTGATTTTTAACGAGATGACTTGATTTATATACTGTTTTGGAAACATCCTGTACTTACTGTGGTGTTATGACGTGGATTATGTATTTTCTTACTGCTCAGTCTTTATTTACTTTTATTACTTACTGAGTTGGTATACTCACATTACTCCTTTAATCTTGTGTGCAGATTCAGGTATTTCTAAACTTGATAGTGGGTGTTGATTACTCAGTGGCAGGTTCATCGTAGTTAGCGAGGTAGCTGCATGGAAATCGCAGCTCCGCTTCTCTCCGTCCTTATTCTTCCTTAGTTGTATTTAATGATTTTCCCGGCCATATTGGTCTTGATATTGTTAGACAATTGTCATAGATGCTCATGACTAGCGACACCCTGACGTCGGGCTTTCTTTCTGCACTGTTGATTTATTTTAAGCACTCTTAAAGGTTTATTATTAAAAAACTTTGATTTTATCCTAAGAACAACGATATTGATCGGTTTTGGGTTTGTGTCGGTTGGCCTAGTTCCATGATAGGCATGATAACGACCAATTTATTTTGAGGGTCGTGACTAGTTGGTATTAAAGCCTAGGTTACATAGGTCTCACAAGTAATTAGCAGGTTTAGTAGAGTATCGCGGATCGGTAAGGAGACGTCTGTACTTATCTTCGGGAGGCTGCAGAACCTTTAGGAAAAACTCCACATTCTTGAATTCTTATCATGCGTCATTGATTCAGTCTTAAAGGTAATTCTTGAAATTCCCTCCACGCGTTCGTATGCGTAGTGTTTGGTATCAGCTATTCACTGATGGCTTGTGATTCCCTGGATGAGGTGCGAGATGAGATTTCTGTGTGTTGATGTTGGTCCAGTCTAGAGGGCTTGAGGCCACGTTTTGACTGTAGCTTGAGCACTGATACTCTGATTGTGTGAGCATATGCTTTTAGATTTATATGTCCGTTTGTGTCATTATTGGTGGGATTTGTGACTGGATGTCTATGGGGTGGGTATGATTTGATTACGAGATGTGTTCAGATAGTTTGAATGTGACAAAAAGAGTTTGCTGGAGATGTAGCAAGGACTATTAGGTGCTTAGATTTTGTCTTGAGTTGGCATATGGCCTCGAGCTATGGGTGTATTGAAGGGCCTCTCGTGTAGTTTAGTTGTGAAGTGGAGTAGATCTTCGTGTCGTGTTATAAGTTTAGACTCAGGGGATTAAGTAATTGTGTAATAGTTATGATAATGGAAGAGTATAGAGAGATACCAGTTTGAGGCTAAGCAGGTGGATTATCTCATGCGGGGTGTTTTGAGGTTTATGTGATCCTTATGTAGTTGGTTGGGAGTCCTCTTTTACGAGTGAAATATATGTGTTGCAAGTTTAGTTTGGATCGCTTATGAGAGTGGGCTTGTCTGTTACGTGGGTGAACGCGTGATTTGCAGATGATTTGATATACTAGATGGATGTGTTGCATGAGCTTTTGAAGGGATTTAGTTGACTCTCACTATGGTATTACGGTAGTAGAGTATGGAACTGTGAGTTATTGTGTGTTTTGATCTATTGCTTTGAGCCAAGTAGGGGAGTCTGCTATTGATCAGTTAATTGCACGGCTATGTTTTGTGTTGGTTTCAACTTAAGGTATACTAGTGAATTAGTTATAGCTTACAAAGGTTGAGACTGAAGATGACTTGAGTAAAGGAAATTTTGGATGAGGGTTGTGTTATGCTTTATGAGTATATGAGAAACATTGGATGATTTAGTTGTTGTTTCTAAGGAATATAACGTGATACAATAGGAAAAATTGCTTGACGGCTTTGAAGAATGGGTCACTTCCTTGGGTGTTGGAGTGATTGTGGGGCACAGGTCGATCGGTCTATTTGGTCAGTCTAATTGAGATTTGAGTAGAGTGGATGACTCTCGAGAATGGTTCCAATGAATTCAACATTTATACGTGGCAATTGGGAATCTTCAAGATGTGTGTTGGCTAGAAACTGAGATTTATAGAGGATGTCAGGATTTGTGGCATTTCTATATCATTATGGATTCTACATATTAGTATCAGGAAGGCGAAGGTAATGGCTTTAGATTCTCAGAAGGTCTCTTCAGAGCAAGTATCTTGGTTGTGGTACTTTAGAGGGTGCTTCAGAAGAGTACAATGGTTATGAGCCTTAGGGCAATGTGGTTTTATGCTAAAGTTTGTGGGGCAATTTTTAGTTAAGGGTAGTGGTGTGCTAGCAAGGAAACCTATCAATTTGAAGGTAATTCGAAAGGAACTTAGAGAATTAGTACGTCTTGGTAGTAGGTTGGATCTGCATGGTAATAAATATGATCGGTTCTTGGGTGCTTCTGATGCGGTAGGCTTCTATAGGTGTTTCGTGGCAATACTCTTAGGTTTTGATGGCTTGCGTAGCTTGGTTGAGTTAGAAGGATTCAGTCCTGATGGTTGGGTTTTCAGCAAATGGGATTCAGAGAGTTCTTGATGGTTTCTACCATGATTAGAGAGGTATATCTTCTACTGGTGTGAGGAGCATGTGATGTATATTAATCTTCTCCAAGATGGTATCAAATGGAAAGTTGTTGGCTAGTTGAGTACATAGCTACTTTTGACTCGGAGTGGATTATGAAGTTGTCATATTTATCATGGGATGGCATGGTATATACGGTATGTTGTGTAAGTTGAGATTTGCATATGTAAGGTCACGATTCAATTCTAAAAGGAAGGTCCTAGATTCTTAGGTAGCATGGTCAGTTTCTGATGACTAGGTAAATGATATTACTAACTAGTATGGCTTGATGAGAGTATACATTTAAGAAAGGGCAATGTGTGGGAGTTATGGAGACTTCATTGGTATTGTGACACTCTCTTATTTGATCGACTATTAAAATTTTGCTTTGTGAAATAGAAGAATTTTAGAAGTATTCCTCAAGGGGTGATTGTGTAATTGGAGAATTGTGGGCATTTAGGAGGTGGAGCTGAGATCAAAGATAGTGATTTGTATGTTCTATGGATTTAGAGACTGGGAGTTCTCGTGAGTATATTGTTTCTTGATTGTGGATAGTCAAATGTAGACAAGGTTAGTCAGAGGTTAGTATGTGTTGTGATTCAGTCATTGTAGACTTTGGGAGGGTTATTTATCTATCGTAGGGGGCCAGAGCTGATTTGGGGTTCATTGGTAGGCCCAACATGGAGCTGTGTTCTGTACCGTGTCGAATTTGTTGACTCCGAACTGCTATTGTTGAGGGATGTGCCATTCGATTGTTGTTGAGCTTATTCGTGTTCTAGAGTGATCTATAAGCTACTCTTCTATGTTACGAGGGGTTACAATTTGTTGGTTATATGCACATATGGTGCGGTTCTATTGTGGTCTTATAGCGGAATTTGAGCGGGAAGAGTATTGGGTATTGCTTGGTGGATGGCGTATTGGTTATGCTCTTCCGGGTTTTGTGTGGCGTTATGTCATTTGCTTCTCCATGTTTATGGTAATGCACTTTGAGTAGTTGATGTCGTTTTGCTTGATTATTGATTTTGAGCAAGGTGGTTTGAGGTATATGCCATGGATCAGTGTTTGGATGGGGCACACATTGCACTGAAATTATGTTGAGGTATGAACCTTTGTGTTAGATACGTGTGATGGTCCTACGGGGTATGATGGATTTTCAGTATTTCGTTGTGGCAATACTTGTTAAACTTGTGGGACAGTCCTCTCGTTTGAGTCATTTTCTTTTCATGATTTGAGTACATTTGGGATGTTGCTATTGGGTGCACGAGTTGCACAGATTATGGCTTTGGATTGTATTGATGTGTCATGTCATCAAAGTTGTCGTGTTCGATGACATGAGTTCATTGGACCTAGAATGATTTGTCGTGCCCCCTTTTTCCTCGCGGAATCGAGTTTATGGCATTTGGTTGGGACAACTCTTTCCTTTTGGGAAAGGGGTTTTCATTTTTTGAGAGTCGCCACCTAATGATTTAAGGTGCATTAGGGCACCTACATGGTCTTTTTATAACTACGTTTGGTAACCAGAGACAGGGCAAGGTCTTGAAATTATCCTAAGGGGAAGGTGTCAGGCACCCCTCAGGATCCACTAGTATGGTTACTGGCCAAACAGTTTGTGTGAATTTATACAATTAGCAAATAAACAAGTATGGCTCAAATAGTAGGGGATTTAAGTTTAAATACACAAGCGTTTGAAAAAAAACTAATGAAAAAAGCTAGATTTTAGAAAGATTTTGTCACTCCCCAAATTCGAGGGACATGACCGGCGCTCGACCGGGTATCCCCTGTCAAGCGGACCTGGGTGCCTTTCCTATCCCACGTGTTACCCCCACATTTTCATTACTTAATAACCAAGTGAAATAGCCATTCATAATTGAAAACACCTTTTATTACAAAACATACACAACATACACAGTTCTCAGTGTGGTTTACATCTTACACCGCCCAATATACAAAATACATATTTACATAAGTTCGCAACCCACATTTACTGTCTATGGAGCCTCTAAGGATACAAAAGGGTGATACAATACTTGCCGGTAACAAGGCTTCGGCTATACCTTACACCAAAAACCAAAACAAGACTCCGAGATAAAAAGCGGCATGAGCCACGCAAGGCCCCGAGAGGAAAGGGGCTCACCAATACATCTGACGGAAAATGAAGGGGAGCTACGATCGGTGGACTGGAGTACCTGCTATGGATCCACCTACAATCATGACACGAATGTAGCGCCCCCGGCAAAAGGGACGTCAGTACATTTGAATTGTACTGGTATGTATGAACAAACCTTGCCCTAAGTAAACTCAAACCATACACAAGTTGCAAGCAATAACAGAATCAATAATCGAATACACAGTTAAGGAACAATCAAGCCAAACAAGTCTACAATCTCTCCTTTTTCCCTTCAACATTTCCACATCAATGATTTCACAATTTGATACACTAGTAGAGAACAGTAATAGAAGCAGCAACCAAACACACATGAAAGGAACAATCAAGCCAAACAAGTTTTCAATCTCTCCTGTTTTCCACCTTCCACAATTCCACATCAATGATTTCACAATTTTTCTCATATTCTCATTTCAATAGTGATTTCGATCACTTTCCACCCTTATTACCTCGGCCACCCTTATCACCACAACCCACACCTTATTACTTCGTGTTGCAGCGCGCAACCCGATCCCACCATATAGTTACAATTCACAAATAACACAACAACAATCAACAATTCACAAAGATCAACAACAACACTTCTTAAGAACAACCACAACAATTTACAAGTTTCCATAACCATCAATACCATTTTCCTTCATTTTCAACAATTCATATGCAATTTAAGTCACCACAATAATTTCTCACAACAAGCCAAATGGTATTACCACAGTTGTTCCAATTGCATCATTTATGATTTTCCTTCCATCATTTGTTTCTCAACTCTTATCACATAACACTTTCACAATCACGCATTTAGTTCATTGTCAATTACTTTCACCATTAGACCACAAACAATCAATAAAACCAATCAAACACCCAACAAACCAACCACAAGAATTTCACAAATAATCCACGTAGATATCACACACAAATTATTCGTACACCAAACAAGGTGATTTTACAAAGGTCAAAGTTAGCCATACATACCTCAAAGAGCTTTTCCTTAAGTTACTACAACTTTTCGGAAGTTCTAGCAACTTCAATCTATTTTGAGACATAGCAAAATTGAGCAGAAATTAGAAAGATATTCATAACTCTAGCTCATTTGAGCATTTTATCAAATACTAGATGAGCATCTTGATTTCAAATTCCCTTTTCAAGATTGCCTTCATTCCCTAACCCAATCTTACTTATTTAAGTTAAACAATCTTCCCATAAATCTAAGTTGTACATGCATGTTTACACAATACTAATACACCCAAGAATCATACCTTCATACCCCATCTTATACTCTAAACTCGAACTTAAAACCTAGGGCATAGAATCTTACCTCTTAGATGAAGAACTTGTGATCGGGTCCTTTGATTCTTGAAGATTGATGCAAGATTTGGATGATTTACATGTTGGGTTCCTCATTATCTCTCTAAAATGCTCTCACCTCTCTCTAAAATCAGTAGAAAATGACCCCAAATGAAGCCCCAAAGGCTATATATTAAAATGGGGTCGGGTTATAAAAATTAGAAAATTAACCCTCCGATGTTAGGAATGCGATCGCAGAACTGACCGCAGAACGCGAATGCTGGCCGCATAATGCACTGCAAAATTAGCGTCCAAAACTGGGCTACACTGGTTAAATTTGCAGTTTGATTTGCGACCGCAGATTAAAAATGCGGACCGCATATTTTATATTGAGATCGCAGATCTGACATGACACAGGATTGCATTTTCCAGCTTTTTGTAATTTGATCATAACTTTGTGTAGGAATGTCCAAATGACGAACGGTTTAAAGAGTTGGAAACTAGACTCAAAGACCTTTCATTTTATATACTATTAACCACATAAAACCTTATACATATTTAGAAATACTCGTTTAAAATGGAGCCTTGTGCGAATTCATTTGGAAGTTTAGCCTATTACGGAAATTTTCCCATTTGGCATACACTTAGGCTTCTATTTGGACCTCACATCACTTACCATAAAACTTATACTCATATTTACCAAGTATGATTGATTTCCACCATGTTAATAGCACATAAAATATAATAATTAGCCTACGTGGCACCACAAAATCCGAGATTACTTAGCAAAATTTTCCGGGGCCTTACAGAATTACAATCAAAACATATTTATGAATGTAAAGAGGGTATCCTAGGTTTGTTTATAATATGGATAACATCAGTGCAATAACCAGTAGGACACTCTTCAAAGAGGGGCTATACATGGTATTAATGCACCGCTCATCATATCCATATCTACCCTTTCCCGCCCCGTCAAGGTAATTAAAGCAAAGGTTGGTCTCGATCCCTATTGCATGCGGTACCCATCCCTTCCTATTAGTCCCGTAGGATTTTAAGACTCCTATCCTATGGGGGGGGAGGGGGTTTCTAGGCAGACCCTAAGTTTCCAAGGAAAAATACTAGGCGACAAATAAAGACACATAGGACTGCATTTAGGGGGTAAAACATAGATGTCACACCTCCTTTCGGCGTGCCCTTACCCTGAGGGGTAGACACAAGGGAGTTTTTCCTAATTTAAGTGACAATATTCGAAATGGGATTATTTATTTATTTCAGAGTTGCCACCTGGAATAAATTATGGTGTCCCAAGTCACCGATTTATTTAAATCCCAAATCGAGGAAATTTCGACTTTCCAAATGAAGTCTGCGAACCAGAAATTCTAAGTAAGGAATTCTGTTGACCCGAGGGAAGGTGTTAGGCACCCTCGGATCCCGTGGTTCTAGCACGGTCGCTTAAACTATTATAGATGGCCAAAATATCTGATTTTAATACATGTTATAACCTATGTGCTTTTAATCAATTTTAAACCGCTTTCATTAAATTATTATTATTATTTAAGCAAAAGTGAACGTCGTTTAAAGTATGTTTTCAGATTACGCCCCATGAAATGAACCCACAATCCTAGGCACACTCTATCCAACGTTTTAGAATTTGGATTTGGGTCGCATGAAATGCACATCCGAGTTTAGAGAGGTAACATTATTAAATACGCGCCTAAAGATACTAATGCGTGATTATTTTTGAGAAGGCCGTGAAATTCACTAAACGACCCGTCCCGAAATCTAAGGAGTTAATATATACATTTATGAGGGCCCCGCAATTTTGTGCCCTTTTACTTGGCGAGGCTCGTCTCATTTATTTTTAAAAGGATGATCCTAAAGTGGCTATATTTTCTTTATTAAGTTCGTCTCTAAATACAAAAAAAAAATGTCCTAATTTATTCACATACTTTAAGCTCATTGTAATCGGGCTTCAAACACAATTTTCTAATTCTTAAAATAAACATGGTGATGCAGCCTTTTGACAATTATGGGCCCAGGCCCAACATACGTGGTACAAAACATGGACCTGGGCCATCCTTATTCTAGTTGGGCCTAACTAGCTTATTTTGTACATGTTCATAGCTTGCAAAACTAAAAAAAAAATGGGTTTATTTTGTTAATAGATGTTCTGCCAAT
This sequence comes from Nicotiana glauca, assembly GCA_026770625.1. NCBI lineage: Eukaryota > Viridiplantae > Streptophyta > Magnoliopsida > Solanales > Solanaceae > Nicotiana > Nicotiana glauca. The sequence goes on along the minus strand of MU757579.1, from coordinate 7,177 downwards.
TTAAAGTGGCATTCTACTTAAGGTGAAAGAACTCGGAAATCTAATTTTTTATCCTAAGTCATTTACATGCTGAAATTAACCAATTGTATCTAATTAAACAATATTCCTATAAGCTTCAAAATAACCTTTTGTTCAGTGGTAACTATTGGAGTATTAAAGAATAGTCTAAATGGCCTAAAATGCTTATGACATTTTCCAAAAAAAACTATAGTAACAGAAAATAGCCTATTACGCCATTAATCCCTTTCAACTAGCATACATGGGAAGTTCACACACTAAACTACTATAAAGTGTTCAGTTATACATAAACAAATATCTACATGATTCAAATGGAATAAATATTCTAATATATATACAAATATGTAGACAACTACAATAAGTTTAAAACTTATAATCTTCATTTTTCTTTGCATTCATGCTTCAATTTTCAGCTTACAAGAACCAATGTATCAGTTGTGTACCTGGTATTTGGAAAGCAAAGAAGAAGAGGATTATTAGCAGAGAACTAATGGAATAAATATTCTAATATATATACAAATAAGCAACTTCTTGATTTTTTAGACTTCTAAAACCTCTCAGGATTCTGTCTAAAAATTCTGTTTTTCCAATCTGTCTCCCAAAAAACTCTCAGTATCTAATCTCAAAATTTCAGTCCTTAAGTTCTTTCTTTAATCTCCAAAATCCAGTCTATTTAAAGACTAACATTGGCCATTGTTTATTCAAACCTGTTACTTTCAGCCTGTTTTTATTCCCTCCCCATGTGACTTTGTACCCTTTTATCATTAATCCCTCTTGTTTCTGATTTCCAGCCCTTAAAGGCATTAGGCATGGTTTATTTTTGCACTATAGATCCCCTTTTTATTTAAAGTATTCATTAGTTTAATGGCATACTGAATATTTTACTGGCACACCACTAACACTAAACATTTTAAATCTGCTAACATCCAAAAATACCCCTGAAAAACCCCCTTAACAATATGTATTTAAACCTCTCTGATTTACAACTACACTGATTACTAGCTACCAATCACTACACAGTTACAACCAATCCTTAAGTCAAATTCACACAAATAACTCAAGAAGAAAAATTGAATACAACCAACAGGTTCATTTCAATCAGAATCAAAACAGAGAGCAAACTAATTAATCGACGAAACTTCTCAAATCGATTATATATCTTATAACATATACTTAAACGAACAAAAGAAAAATCTGACCGAATAAAAGGTCTTGAGGAAGAAGAAGAACTAATGAACAAGACAAGATTACAAACAACATTTTAAACAAAGAATCGATAATCTGAAAAATAGAATGAACAAAATAAGATTACAACCAACACTTTAAACCAAGAAAAATAATAAAAAATAGATCAAAAGAATGAATTAATCTTGAAAGAAAAAATCTGAAAATTGAACGAACTCGGATTTGAACTATTGGAGGTCGAACGGACTGTTTGTAGGTGTTGTTGCTCATTCATGGAGTTTCGCCACTGCTCGCCGGGTTGACGACGGACAACAGCTGGAGGAGGACGAAGACAAGGCCTCTGGACAGCTAGGTGACGTGACAATGGGGTTGGTCGTGAGTGACGAAGCGGGCTGGTGACGACGGGACGACGTGGGGGCTGTTTGGACAGTAGGGTTGTTTAGACGTTGGTGGTTTGGACGTTCGTTGGTCATTCATGGCTGGAGGTGAACGATGAAAGGGGAGGCTGTTTGGTGGTCGTGAGCTAGTTGTTTTTGGAACTGGTTCAACGGTGGTTAACGGGCTGGTTTTGGCTGGAGGTTAGCTATGGCGAGGATGAAGCAGTGGCATTAGGACTGCTTGGTGATGGCAGTGGTCGTTTGGCGTGGGGCGGATGGACATCGATGGTGGTGTTGGGGTGGTGAACAACTAGAAGGAGGGCTCGTTTGGAGCTAGTGACGAGTTGGAAGGGGTGGTCGTTCATGGAAGTGGAAGGCAGCCATGGATTTGGAGCTTGGGTAGTTGGAGAAGATGAAGGGGGGGGGGGTGTTTGTTTTAGGTTTAGGGTTTTCTTTGTTTTGGGTAGGGTAGTGAAAAAAAATCAAAAATAAGGAAGGGTTTGTTTGGTCAGATGGGGTAGGATTGGGCTAGGGGGGTTTTGGTTGGGTAGAATTGGTTTGGGCTTGGGGTTAATTCAAGAATTGACCCAATTCCGAATTTGTTCTTCTATTTTTGTTCTCTTTTTTTTTACTTTCTAATTAATGAAACTAAAATGCTAAGATTAAATTATAAAATCCAAAATTATCTTAAAATACTATTTAACTCCTAATAATAATTATCATCTAAAAATTAAATAACAATTAAAACACAATCACACAATTTGGACTTTAAAGGCTAAAAATGCAAAAGATGCCTATTTTTTGTAATTTTCATTTTTTAAAACAAACTTGATTACCCCTAGTTGTAGAATTAAATCCTAAATGTAAAATGCGACATATTTTTGTATATGTATATTTTTTTATTAATTTAACGAATAAACATGCACAAACAAATGCAAACAATACATAAAAAAATAACATAAAATTCACAATAATTGCAAACAATAAAAATTATTTTATTTTGAATTTTTGGGAGTAATTTATATATAAGGCAAAAATTACGTGCTCACAGCTGCCCCTCTTTGTCCGAAAACAGAAAGAGTTTTCGTGCAAAGATAAAGTGAGCAGATACGAGCGATTTTTGCTCGTTGGAATACTCCGTGTGAAGAATTTTTTGAAAAGATTTAACCGGACCTTTGCTTCGAAGGTTTCCTACATATCCTGGGCTAAACAGGAATCAGGTCAATGTAGTTCGGGAAGTTTTGGCAGCTGGGACTACCAGGGAACTGTGGTTTTGCTGTTACTGCTGCGGCGTGCCGTTACCACTGCTTTACTGATCTCCTTATTACACCGTGCTAAAAAGAAAACAAGAAGCTAGGCTAGCCTACGGATCACAAGATCCTCTCTATCTTCAACTTGTTTTTGCCGCCTTGCTTTCTT
>MU757578.1:6456-20272 GCA_026770625.1 Nicotiana glauca | reverse complement strand
GAGTGTATATCAGTCGAGAAGTTGATCATAATTCCTCGTGGGAACGATACTCTACTTACTACTATATTACTTGTCAATCGCGTACACTTGCGTGAGTGTTTTGGTCACAACACAGCGCTATTGGTGGAGGCGGATGAAGAAAGATATAGTTAGGTTTGTAGCTCGGTGCCTAAATTGTCAGCAGGTGAAGTATAAGCACCAGAGTCCGGGTGGATTGTTTCAGCGGATAGAGATTCCGGAGTGGAAGTGGGAGCAAATCACCATGGACTTCGTATTTGGGCTCTCACGGACTTTGAAGAAGTTTGATGCCATTTGGTTATTGTGGATCGGCTGACCAAGTTCGCTCATTTCATCCCTGTGTGTACTACTTATTCTTCGAAGCGGTTGGCGGAGATTTATATCCGGGAGATTTTTCGTCTGCATGGTATTCTAGTTTCCATCATTTCGGATAGAGGTACTCAGTTCACATCACCGTTCTGGATAGTCGTTCAGTATAAGTTGGGTACTCGGGTAGAATTGAGTACGACATTTCATCCTCAGACTGACGGACAGTCTGAGTGCACTATTCATATTCTTGAGGATATGTTCCGTTCGTGTGTGATGGAGTTTGGGGGTTCTTGGGATCAGTTCTTTCCATTGGCGGAGTTTGCTTACAACAGCAGTTATCTGTCCAGCATTCAGATGGCACCGTATGAGGCTTTGTATGGTAGGCGGTGTAGATCTACGGTGGGTTGGTTCGAGTTAGGTGAGGCTAGATTATTGGGCACAGATTTGGTTGAGGATGCTTTAGAGAAAGTTAAGGTGATTCAGGATAGGATTTGTACAGCCCAGTCCAGACAGAAGGGCTATGCGGACCAGAAGGTTCTTGATGTTTCCTATATGGTTGGAGAACGGGTTCTACTTCGGGTTTCGCCTATAAAAGGCGTTATGAGATTTGGGAAGAAAGGGAAGCTGAGTTTGAGGTTTATTGGACCTTTTGAGATATTGAGGCGAGTTGGGGAGGTTGCTTATTAGCTTGCCTTACCTCCCAGTCTGGCATGGGGTTCATCCAGTATTTCATGTTTCGATGCTCCGGAGGTATCACGGTGACCCGTCACACGTGTTGGATTTCAGTTCAGTCCAGCTGGACAAGGACCTATCCTATGTTGAGGAGCCAGTAGCAATATTGGACAGGCAGGTTAGAAAGCTGAGGTCAAAGAACATTTCATCAGTAAAGGTTCAGTAACGGGGTCAATCGGTCGAGGAGGCGACCTGAGAGACCGAGCAGGATATGTGCAGCCGTTACCCTCATCTTTTCACTACTTCAGGTATGTCTCTATGCTCGTTCGAGGATGAACGAATGTTTAAGTGTAGGATGATGTGACGACCCGGCCGGTCGTCTTAAGAATTTACGCCCCGATCGCCTATTAACTATTTTCCCCAAGTTTATTTCTGCTATTTTGAATTGCGGGATGTTCGATTTTGAATTTCGGAGAGTTTTGGGATACTTAGTCCCTAAATGAGAGCTTAAGCCTTAGAAATTTGACCACAATCAGAACAGTGTGAAGACGGTCTCGGAATAGAAATCTAATGGTTCTGTTAGCTCCGTTAGGTTATTTCGGGCTTTGTGGTGTGTCCGGATTATGTTTGGGAAGTCCGTAGCTAATTTAGGCTTGAAATGCCGAAAGTTGAATTTTTGAAGTTTCCGGTTCGATAGTGAGATTTTTATCAAAGGGTCATAATGGAATTACGAGAGTTGTAGTAGTTCTATTATGTTATTTGGGATGTGTGTGCAAAATTTCAGATCATTCGGACGAGTTTTGATAGACTTTTTTTTATCGAAAGCTTGTTTTAGAGTTTTTGGAATTTTTAGGCTTGAATTCGATGTAAAATTGGTGCTTTGGATGTTGTTTTGAGAGTTTCAAAGTTGGGAACAAGTTTGAATGATGTTTTGGGATTGGTTGGCATGTTTGGTTGAGGTCCCGGGGGCCTCGCATTCGCGAAGAGTAAATTCTGGCAATGTAAATTTTGTGCTTTGCGTTCGCGAGAGGGCCTCGCGTTCGCGAAGAGTAAATTATGGACTTGCATATTTTGTGCTTCGCGTTTGCAAGAGGGCCTCGCGTTCGCGAAGAGGAAGTCATGGACTTGCACATTTTGTGCTTCACGTTCGCGGAGGCCAAACCTAGTAAGGCATCGCGTTCGCGATTAAGCCTTCGCGATGAGCAAATCCATCAACATAAATTTTGTGCTTTGTGTTTGCGAGAGGGACTCGCGTTCGCGAAGAAGAAAAGGCCTGGACAGAATGTTAAGTTCTGAAAATGGGACTTTGTCCCATTTTCCATTTTTGACGGTTTGGAGCTCGGGGAGAGGCAATTTTTGGGAAATTTTCAGAGAGAAAAACGGGGTAAGTGTTCTTAACTTAATTTTGATTTAGATAACTCGAATCTTTTACATGTTTTGACATTAAATCCATGAATTCAATTGAAAAAATTTAGAAAACCCTCCCGAATAGAATTGATGATTTGAGGGTCGAAATATTATAGGATTTGAATAATTTTGGTATGGTTAGACTTGTGAGAATGCGAGGTTTCTGGAAATATAAATTTTACCCGATTTCGAGATGTGGGATCGAGGGGCATTCTGGTCATTTGATCACAGCAAACTCAACCTTACACTATGGTAGGAAGAGTGGGCGCTAAGACTTTTACCCGAATAGTGGTATCGGGGTCAATTTCCACAGGGAGCTAGAAAGGGAGTTGTGTATTTGTTTAGAATAGGAATGCATGTTTGCTTTTAATTGAACTTCAAACATTTTTGGGTTTTTATTGTTTTAATAACTACTATTATCAACTACAAGCTAAGGCTAAATTATGCTAAGAAATATGTTCTATGTTGTGATTAATATAGAGAAAGGCACTAGGGTCGTGGCATCACCTAGGTGGTTAACTAATGAGTAGAAGCTACCAACAATAGATTGATATATTTGGGATCAACGTTATAAACATTGCACAATTGTACCCACTCTCACACCTCTCGGTAGAGAGAGCGATTTTGCTTAGTTGACTCTCTCGAGACCAATTGGGTAGGCCAATTAGACCAAGCAACTAGGATTCAAGTAGGGTGATTACTCTTTCGAGGTTTAACCCGTTAATTGGGACTACCATTTCTCATGGGTCCATCCCAATTCCTTGCTGGGTCAGTTTTGGGGTCATAGGCTCTCTTTCTCAAGAAGGGTCAAGACCCACTAAGCTAGAATCAATATTTGTAACCACCAATCCTTAATTAAACCATAAAATTAACCCAAATAACAAACACCCAATATCAATCTATCATTAATAAGCAATACCCATCAATTACCCATGCTAGGGTTGAGCCACAACCCTAGCTAATGGGTTTAGCTAGACATAATAAGAGAAGAAACTGAAGAAATAGAAGATGAAATAACCATATTAATTAATTACTAATGTTAAACTACAAGAATCTATTATGAAATAAGCTCAAAATGCCCAAAATAGGCTAATACAAACTTCTCACGAGCGCAACAGCTATCAGTATACAAAACTTAACCTACAAATGGTAAAATGTTCTATTTATACTGGGCTGGAGAAACCGGACAAAAATACCCCTGGGGGGTCGGTGCGGCCCGCACAAAGTTGGCACACGGCCGCACTGGGTTGCTTGACTTTTGAAACTTGCTCTCTGAAGACGTTGATGCGGACCGCACAATGATGGAATGCGGCCGCATGATGACTGGCGCAGACCGCGTGGACTTGTAGTGCGGCTGCATGAGCGGCTTGTGATAGTCTCTGGACTTTTGTGGTGTGGTCCGCGTGAACCTGTAGTGCGGCCGCATTGGCTGGACGTGGACCGCATTAGATTGTAGTGCGGCCGAGCTGCTTGCGATTGAAAATGACAACTCTCTGAACTCCTATGGTGCGGCCGCATGACATGATGGTGCGGTCCGCACCAAGTTCTGAATGTCCTTGCTTTAATGATCTTTAACACTTGAGTAGGTTTCACTCCGTTTTGAGCCGATTTTTTACTTTTGTCATCTTGTCGCTCAAACCTGCAATCAAGCGCAACTTATAAGCATTCTGGGTCTATTTTATGGCAAATCATACATAAAGCACAGGCAAGTATGGGCATAAAACGTGTTAAAATCACAGTTATCAACTCCCCCAAACTTAAACCTTTGTTTGTCCTCAAGCAAATAAAATAAGATCCACCCCTCAAAGGGAAACATCCAAGTAATTCCAGCTTATCCTAAAGTAACCTCATCATGCATCAATTGGGACTAACAATCGCCCTCAATACGGATGCATCATTAACACTTTTTTTTTAGCTTTAAGAACTATGGATCAAATGTGACACAAGAACATCAAGGGTTGACTCATTTTATCAAGGAGCTTTTCGCAAATACCTTGGTCATTGTGGAACCCAAACTCACACATCCTCAAGTCTCCCTAAGCGAACCTCACCTTTTAGAGTAATGACACACAAATCGAGGTTGATGGATTTTTCACTCATTTCTCTCACAAAGAAGGTCATAAGTCTGACTCTAGGTACCATATGCTTAATCCTTGTGTAAGTATCCACTAATGCATGTTCCGTTCAACTCAAGATCATATAGGGCTTTTGTGGAGTCATTGTAAAGGCTTTTGGGTAAGGGTAGGATATGTTTTGTTCAAGTGGGTTCAATCTTCCCTCAAGCACTTCTTTTGATTCATTTTGGCACATTTTCTTGACTCATTGAGTATTCACTTCTTTTCCGAGGGGTTAGAGAGACACACTGTCACTCTTTTTTATGCAATTCAACACATTTCTCCCTTTTCCACTTTTTCACAACCGTATTCACTTTTGTTTTCTTTGAATCTCCTTTTTGACCTTTATTCAATTTGGTCTTTTTCTGTCTTGTCTTTTCTTCCTTTTTCATTGCCTTCCTATTCTTTTACTTTTGCACCTTTTACCACATTGTTTCCTTTCTTGTCTCCCACCCCTAAACTTAGATAATTGCCATTTTACTCAAGGGAAGATTTAGGTACCAAAGAGAGGGTATCTTTAAGAACGGGCATAGGCTTGTAGCTTTTGTTCTTGAAAGAAAAAGGTATAAGGCTCAAAGGGGTTAGCTAGGGATAATTTCATTGGTAGGTCATGGAATTGTTCAATCTTAGCACTTCGGATCAAGGAGAGCCTATACTCACTTCTCAATCCAAATTTCACCTAGGATTTCGCCTCAACAAACACTCGGGGCAAGTTCTAGACCATCGGATCGGAGCTTAGACTCATGATTCGAATTCTCACCACACACACTCAAGGATTGCCAAAGACGTCGAGTCGAGGGCCCACAATAACCTTAGTTATGATTGAAGCACACAATGGCCCCACACGACCATATGATGATTGTTTGGTCAACACAAGAGTCTCAAGAACACCATTTTTCACCATCCTCAACACAACATTAGGTCTTTGACCATAGGATCAAAGGCAAATGTGTTAGGCCCAAGTGAAGCTTGCCTGAGGTTTCCTTAACCATGAAATTTTGAAAATCAAAAGAAGAAAAATCAAAAACGGACTCAAACCCTTAAGAAGGTTGTCACGCCATCTATCATTGGGAAGAGCCACCCGGTTCGCACAACACTCTACCCTAGGAAAGAACCGTGGGATTAAGAAAACCAAGGGCTTATTGAAAACACCAAAACCAAAACAAAAGTCTACGAGCCTCACTACTAAGCTAAAATGAAAAATTTTAACGACAATAGAAAAATTGAATGAATATGTACAATGAGGAGTAGAATATACAACGGGGATGAACATATACATAAGAGTCTAGAAGTAGCCAAAGTCAAAAGTTATATACAAGCCTACTATCAAATCTAAAACATAAACTAGAAATCAAATAAATATATACAGTCATCCGATTGTATCAGAATCAAAATAGTAGGGCGCACCCCCACGAATAAAAGTTGGCATTGTCCCCAATGCCAACTATCAAAATAAGCACAAAAAGAGAGATAAAGCATATAAAATGGCTCCTCAAGCCTGGTCCACATGCATGGGGTCTCCTATCGTCCCCTGGTCCTCTGTAGTAGCCAAGACCTCAAACTGGTCTCCGGCCTGCTGCTCTGAAGCTGGTGTAGGATCCTGCTGCTGGACCGGTGGAAACTCTGGAACCTCACCGGAGGGAGTGCCCTGAATCTCAGCCAAATCAATCACGACTCCCTCAGTGCTGGGCAACTTCCTCTTCTTCCTCATAGGCTTGGGTGCCTGCTCCTACTATGGCTCAGGTACTGGGACTGTTGCTGGAGGGGCTGGGTCCCCGAATAACAAGTCTAACGGCATCTGATCCGCCATTAGTTTGTCCACATCTGCTCGAAGTACCTGTACCGACTCCTTTGATGCCCTGGACTTCATTATTTTCTTGTGCTCCCGAGCCAATTTCTCCAAGGCTGTGTTGTGTGCCCCAACTGCCTTAGTCAAGGCAGTCTGAGTCTCAAGTATCTTCTTCTGGTTGGCCAGGAGCGTCTGTAGTGTTTCCTCAATAGACGGAGGAACCTGGACAGTGGCCGGGGTAGACTGGGCCTCAACTGAAGTGGCTAATGTGGACAACTTGGATGTCGCTACGGACATCCACTTTTTCAAACTGGCCAATGTCATGGCTAGCTGCTGGGCTGTCAATGGGTTGGTCCGGGAAACAGGAACTGTAGGGCCAGCGGAAGAACTAGGGCCTGCCGAAGAGGAGGGCCTATCAACTGGGACAGATACAACTGGAATGGAGGGAAGCTCTGTATAAGGCTCGACCTCAACCGGCTCCTCAGACTGGCCGGTCGGGGCAGAGGTGGATGACTTGCTTTTCTTGTCCCCCTTTGGGTTGTCTGGACCCTGAATACTAAACCAGGAGAAGGAGGATATTGGGCGCACTATCACATCATAATGCATTTTCGTCACCTTCAAGTCCCTAAAATACAGTGTCAGAGTGTTTGGGAAAGGGTGATTCCACGAACTGTCAATTCCCATAGCAGTGATTGCCCTATACATAACATTCCCCACATTGATAGGGAATCCGGCCATAATGGAAGCAATGAGCACAGCCCGAGGAAGAGGGACGGTTTGGTCATGTGAAGCGGGATCCAACCTGTTGCACATAAAGGTGAGCCACCCTCTCGCCTCGAAATTCAGATTCTTCCTAAGGATTTTCACCCCTGCCTGTATCCAATCCAGAACAACACTCGGATGCGCCAAGAACTGAGCTAACCATGAGTGAACCTCCTCCTTCATTGCCAGCTTCTCCAAGTATTGGGTCTCGTCTTCATCCTTGAAACCCAAATAGTCATTGAATGATGTGCCCGAAAATACTACATTCTTGTTCCTCACTTTGGTCGCAGTGGAGTCCTATTTGGTGTAGGCTACATTTGTGTAGAACTCCTTGACCATGTGCTCATTTGCATTTATCAAGTCGTCACTGAAGTGGTCTCACCCGCTTCTAGTTTGAAAATGTTCATAGACTTTGGGTAGGAGTGGCAATAAGTCCTTGATTATGATGTACCTCTCAGGGATGAGATGTCTTTTGGACCACATTTCCCAGAACTTTTGGAAGGACACTTGACTAACAAAGCGGTCTTCCCACACTTCAGCTTTCCTCGTTCGTTCCACACCACCAACCTCGGGTACCCCACTAACCGGGACCTCCTCGTCACTGTCAGCACTCTCCCCAAATTCTGAAGTTGTGGGGAAAGTGGAGTACTTGACGCTGCCCGTTGCTGAGCCATCAGATGACTCAAATTGTATAGCTTGTGAATCTTGGGCTGGGACTGATCGGAACGGACTCAACCCTTAGGAAGAGTGGGCGCTAATAACTTTTACCCAATAGTAGTATCAGGGTCAATATCCACAGGGTGATAGACTTGGGAGTCGAGTATTTATGAAGTCTAGAAATGCATATTGGCTTCTAATTTTGCTTCTATCATTTTTGATTTTTCTTTTGTTTATCAACTAAATCTATCAACTACAGTTGTAAAGTAAATTTTGCTAAGTAATGATGCTAGTATGCAATAAGAGAAAAGCACTAAGGTCATAGCACTCACCTAGGTGACTAATTAACGGGTATAGAATTCTAATACAAGGATGATAATTAAGGGGAATATGGATAACCATTGCACTTTAACACTCACTCTCGCACCTCTCGGTAGAGAGAGTGATTTTGCCCAATTGACTCTCTCGAGACCAATTGGGTAGGATAATTTGCCCAAGCAACTTTAAGGTTCAAGTTGGGTAGTTACTCTCTCAAGGTTTAACCCATTACTTGGGACTACCATTCTAATGGGTCCATCCCAAATCCTTGTTAGGTTAATTGTGAGGTCATAGACTCTCTTTCTCAAGAAGAGTCAAGACCCACTAAGCTAGACTTAGTGTTTGCAACCACCAAATCTAAGTGAAAACATACAATCAACCCAAATACCAAACACCCAATATCATCCAAGCATTAAGCAAAAATACCCATTAATTATCCACACCAGGGTTGAGCCACAACCCTAGCTAATGGGTTTAGCTAGACATGGAAGAAGTAGAAATAGAAGAAATACTAGAAGAAATTAACATAATCATTAACTACAAGCTTAATCTACTTGAATCCACGTTAATTACAAGAGAAAATTGCCTAAAGTAGGCTAATACAAAGTGTCTCGTGCTCAGCTGCTAAAACAGATTGCCCTCCTTCCTCTAAAAAAGTAAAATGTTCTATTTATACTCCACAGGAAAACCGGACAAAAATACTCCTAAGGGTCTGACGCGGACCGCATAGAAATTACATGCGGCCGCGTAGGGCAACTGGTCTTTAGATCTGTGCTTCTGGACTTGGGGATGCAGACCACATAGAAATGTCACGGGGCCGCATAGGTTGAGTCAAGCGGACCGCGTGGAAATGGTGCGAGACCTCACAGGTTGAGTCATGCGGGCCGCGTAGAAATGGTGCACGGCTGCACAGTAGAATTTTGTCCCATTTTGACTCTCTGAACTTTTACCCACGCGGACCGCACTGTTTTGGTGTGCGGCCGTGTGGGACTTTGCCTTGAATTACTGAGCCTATGATCTCTCATCATTGCGGACTGCGTGGAAATGGATGCGGTCCGCGTGGATTTTCTTCACTTTTGCTAATTCTCTGAACTTTCCTGCGCGGCCGCATAGCAAAGCAGTGCGGACTGCGTAGGTTAAGCTTGAACTTGGTAGCTTTTAGATCCTTCCTGTGCGGCCGCACATCAAAACAGTGCGGTCCGCGCAGGTCTCCTATTTCCCACTTTCAATCATCTTTTGTCGCTTGGCAGATTTCACTCATTTTTTAGCCGATTTGTGATATTCATCATCTAGTCGCTCAAACCTGCAATCAAGCGCAACTTGTAAACAATTCAGGACTAATCTGGAGCAATTTATGCACAAAGCTCAGGTAAGAAGGGGTACAAAACATGTACAGTTCATAGATATCAGGGACTGAGGGGGATTTCCCCGAATCAACTGTTAGTTCCTGAGAGGGAAGGTACTCACTCCCCGACTGCTCTTCATCTGTCACTACTTGCTTCCTTGTCTTTAGTTTTGGTTGGGGAGTGAGTTTCTTTAGCTTAGCTTTCCCTCCCCGGGAGGGTTCACCTCGACCGGGTTGTTTGGCACCACGTCCTCTTTGTTTCACCATTTTCTGCACACAAACGATTCTAACATTGTTAGTATAGGCAAGTGCAGTGTATTATCATATGCATAATAAGGCAGATCATCAAGAAGTATGTTGCAGTCAATACAATTAGACAAAGCCACGTAGGCCGCGCCAATAGGGCACGCGGCCACACAGGGCAAACTTAAGAGAACCACCTCTCTAAACATCTCCCATGCGGGCCGCACAAACATGGGACGCGGTCGCGCGAGACCAGCGCGGTCCGCACCAACAAGTCATGCGGCCGCACTGGGAAACCACTCCAATTGGGACCTTTCTGAACATCACTGATGCGGGCCGCACAAACATGGCATGCGGCCGTGCGGGACATGGCGCGAATCGCACAAACATGGCATGCGACCGCGCTGGGCTTGGCGTGGACCGCACAAACATGACATACGGCCGCACTGGGCTTTTAATATCGGGACAACTAGGGTTTAACAAAAATTGGTCAAGTCTTTCAAGTTTTAGCACCCTACTTTGTCCCTACTCGTTTATAACATGCCCATCATATCAAAGAACAACAAGAACAAAATAAACTATTCTAATCATCAACAATGAAGAACAAAAAGAAAAATGAAGAAGTTATTACTAAGGAAGCATGTATAAAGTGTAAATTAATACTAATTAAAAACTAATGTGAGAGATATGTTACCAGGAAAGTGAATAAATGCTCTTGATGATAATGCAAATGAAAGTTTCAGGATGAACAGTGAAAAATTTGGGTTCAGAGATCGATTTGGCGAAAAGTTCTCAATGAAGCCCTAGGGGTCTATTTATAGAAAAAGAAAGCGGGGCCCCGACTTACCGTCCAGCGCGGCCGCGTGAACACGACCGCGGGCCGCGCTGGGACTTACCATATACCCGTTGCTTGAAATAAAGGCACGCGGACCGTATGAAATGAGTTGCGGCCGTATGAGAACCACGTGGCCACTCAAAAAGGGACGCGGCCGCGTGAACACAGTTCAGAGACTCATCACTTGTGACCTTTATCAGCGCGGACCGTGCAAGCAAGGGTGCGGCCGCACTATCCAACTTCAGAGACTGTGTACTTTTTGCACAGTTGTTTTGCATTGATTCAACACAATTCCTATAACATCTCACAAACCATTAGCTCAAGAATCCTAATCTACAACAGAAATCAAAAAGAAAGAAAAAGACATGGGTTGCCTCCCAAGAAGCGCCTGATTTAACGTCGCGGCACGACGCATGTTACCATCATATCACTTCAAATGAATAAGTGCCACCACATGGCTGTCATCAATCTTTCCCAAATAGTGCTTGACACCATGCCATTGACCTGGAACACTTCACCATTCTTATTTTTGAGATCAAGAGCACCAAAAGGAGTTACAAAGACCACTTCAAAGGGACCACTCCATTTAGATTTGAGCTTTCCTAGAAATAACCTTAACCGTGAATTGAAAAGAAGAACCATGTCGCCCACCTTGAAATCTTTACCCCGAGCATACTTATCGTGGAGGTACTTCATCTTGTCCTTATACAAGGACGAGTTGGAGTAAGTATGAAATCTAAACTCATCAAGTTCATTCAATTGTTCCACTCGGAGGTTGGCCACAACATCCTATTCCAAGTTCAATTTTTTCAATGCCCACATAGCCTTGTGTTCTAGTTCCACCAGGAGATGGAAAGCCTTACCAAACACCAACCGATATGGAGACATACCAATCGGAGTCTTGTAAGCCGTCCGATAAGCCCAAAGAGCGTCATCCAACTTCTTTGACCAATCGGTCCTATTAGCATTCACTGTTTTGGACAAAATACTCTTAATTTCCCAATTTGAAACCTCCACTTGACCGCTTGCTTGTGGATGATAGGCGGTAGTCCCTTGTGGTTAACTCCATATTTAGCGAGCAAAGAGTCAAAGGCCTTGTTGAAAAAATGGGACCCCCTATCACTAATGATAGCACGAGGGGTTCCAAACCTAGTGAAGATATTCCTTTTCAAAAATGCCACGACACTCCAGGCTTCATTGTTGGAAAGAGCCACGGCTTTAACCCACTTTGACACATAGTCCACTACTACGAGAATATACATGTTCCCACAAGATCTTACAAATGGGACCATAAAATCAATACCCCAAACATCAAAAATATCTACCTCAAGGATTGTATGGAGAGGCATCTCATCCCTTTTTGAAATCCCACCAGCTCTTTGGCATGCATCACATTTCTTTACCAAATCGCTCGCATCTTGAAACAAAGTCGTCCAATAGAAGCCGCAACTTAAAACCTTTGACGCCATCCTCACTCCCCCATGATGACCACCACAAGGAGAAGAGTGGCAAGCCTCCAATATGTTCATTTTCTCAGTTTTCGGCACACATCTTCGTATTAACCCATCCATACAAATTTTGAACAAATATGGCTCATCCCAATAGAAATCTAAGCTATCCCACTTGAGTTTCTTCCTTTGGTTGGAAGAGAGATCACACGGGACATTGCCGGTCACTATGAAATTGGCGATGTCCGCAAACCAAGGTATGTCACTCATAGAAATTGAAATAAGTTTCTCATCGGGGAAAGCATCATTTATCTCAACACCATTGCTCGGTCTCCCTTCTTCCTCTAGCCGGGACAAATGATCCGCGACTTGATTCTCACTTCCTTTTCTATCCACAATCTCTAGATCAAATTCCTGAAGGAGTAGTACCCATCTCATCAACCTTGCCTTCGAGTCTTTCTTTGTCATCAAATACCTGAGGGTTGCATGGTCCGTGTGAATGATCACATTTGGCCCCATAAGATAAGGGCGAAATTTCTCCATCGCGAACACAATAGCCAAGAGCTCCTTTTCCGTCACCGTGTAGTTTCTTTGGGCCTCATTCATCGTCTTGCTCGCATAATACATGGGATGGAACATTTTGTTGATTCTTTGGCCAAGCACCACACCTACCGCTACATCACTCGAGTCACACATAAGTTCAAAAGGCAATTCCCAATTGGGTGCGGTGATGCTGGAAGTTGTGGTCAATTTGTGTTTCAATAACTCAAAGGACTCCATACACCTCTCTTCAAAGACGAACTTAACATCCTTTTCCAACAGTTTACAAAGTGGGTTCACAACTTTTGAAAAGTCTTTAATGAATCGCCGGTAGAACCCGGCATGACCCAAAAAACTCCTCACCCCTTTTACAGAAGTGGGGGGGAGTCTTGAGATCACCTCAATTTTTACCTTATCGACTTCAATTCCGTGTTTTGATATTTTATGACCCAACACAATACCCTCTTGCACCATGAAGTGACATGTTTCCCAGTTTAGCACAAGATTGGTTTCCTCACATCTTTTCGACACCTTGTCCAAGTTCACTAGGCATTCTTCAGATAAGTCCCCCACCACACTAAAATCGTCCATGAAGACCTCCAGAATATCCTCCACCATGTCAGTGAAGATTACCATCATACATCTTTGGAAGGTCGACGGAGCACTACAAAGTCCAAATGGCATGCATGAGAAAGCGAATGTGCCATACGGACATGTAAATGTTGTCTTCTCCTAATCCTCCAGGGCAATGAGAATTTGATTGTACCCGTAGTAGCCATCAAGGAAACAATAATAAGCCCGGCCCGCTAAATGATCAAGCATTTGGTCCAAGAATGGTAGGGGGAAATGCTCTTTTCTCGTGACCTTGTTGAGCTTTCTATAATCCATGCACACTCTCCAACCCGTGACCGTACAGGTAGGAATCAATTCATTGTTAGCATTAGTGACGACCGTCATACCACCCTTCTTTGGCACACATTGGACCGGGAGGTCCATGAATTATCCGATATTAGGTAGACTACACCGATGTCCAACCACTTGATAACCTCTTTATTGACCACCTCTTGCATAGATTCATTTAGTCTTCTTTGATGTTCAAGAGATGGCCTTGCATCTTCCTCCAAAATGATCTTTTGCATGCCAAAAGCGGGTTTTATACCCCGAATATCCGCCAACGTCCATCCAATCGCCCGCTTGCACTTTTGTAGAACCGCCAAAGTGGCGTCAACCTGCAAGTTAGTTAAACCAGACGAAAGAATAACAGGCAAAGTGAAATTAGGACCCAAGTATTCATACCTGAGGTGAGGAGGAAGTGGTTTCAACTCCAACACCGGCGGCTCCTCAATAGATGGCTTTGTT
>MU757576.1:47324-96307 GCA_026770625.1 Nicotiana glauca | reverse complement strand
TATTTCATATGTATTTACCCGACCTGCCCTTAGGTCTGTTAATACTTGAGATATTCAGCATCATTTAGAATATAAACCTTAACCTTATCTTTATTATTATTTTTTAAAAAACCATTTTTAACACTAAGTAATACTTTCAGAGTTAACCCCCTTTCGGGACTAACCACTTTATGTCATGTTCATTTTGGTTTTCGCCCGGGTGTTGTAAGAATGGGTTATCAGGATGCCGACTGCCTTTTGTCCTTGTGTCGTAAAAACGAGTTACCAAGATAAAACCACAAACCAACCACCTTTCTGGAATGACACGACAAAAATGAAATATTATGTTAGCGTTAGGGCATTTAACATATTGGCAACAACTTTTGATCGGGCGCATGCATCATCCCGGCTTTTTCCTTATTTCCCATTGCAAACTTTCTCTTCCTTTGTTTTTCTTATTATTATTTTTCTTCTTTTCACTCTTGCCTTTGTCTTCTCTTGTTCCTATTTTCTTCCTTTCTTGATGTGTTTCCGCTATTTTCTTTTCTTTTTGCCCTTTTGTGGTTTTTCCTCTTTTTTTTCTTTTTGCCTTTTTGTGGTTTTTCCTCTTTTTCCTTTTTTTTCTTCTTTTTCTTTTGGTTATGGTCGAATCCTACATGGATTGCCTACGTATCATGACCCCGCATGAATCAGACCGAGCGTAGTTCTTGCAAATTGAATGCAAACTTTTATTGTTTTTTATTTTTCTTGTTTTTGTTTTAAATTGTTTTTCTTGAAGGGAAACTACAAAAGCAGACTCAAAATAACAAGCTACAAACTAGATGATTAAAACTAGATCAGGAGTACATCAAAGCTTCACATCCTGAGGTCCGTGGGGCATCACTCGGCATCGCCATGGGTCTGCGCAAGACTGAGAAGGTTTTAATGTCAACTGTAGGCTATTTAAAGAAACCTGGCCATGTAATGGCTTATTTTGACTTAAACAGCAAAGTGGCTATTTTTCAAAAATTTTGTTTAAGAAAACAAAGACTCAGTTTTGCAAATACGGCCTTTCAGCACTTCCTAAAGGGAGATTTTAAGGCTATGCCCGCAAATCGTTTTAAAATGACTCGAGGTGGCTGTTCTTGTAAAAATAGCCTTCCGGCGCCCGTTTGGGGGCATTCGGCTTATTTTGAACAAGAATGGCGTCACCTGACTTATTGGATAAAAAATTAAAATTTTGGCATTTTTGGCTATTTTTGTAAAGGGGTGGTTGGACCCGATGAGGGTTGCCTACGTATCTCACATTTGGTGAGAATCAAACTAGCGTAGTTCAGGCCGATTGGCCAAAATCAAAACTATTTTTGACCACAATATTTTTTTCAAATATTTTCTCTTTTTCTATCATTTTTCATTTTTCAAAATCCGGCAGCATTTCGGTACTATTTGGGCATTGGTTTTTCCTAACAGATGGTTATCCTCCCTTAGTCATAACACTGCTATTTTTCACAATTTTTTCACTCATTGTATACAAGCCGGTCAACATGTGAAGCCGAGCAAAATAAACGTAAGTAGCACGTACGATGCATCAGGATGGTTATTTCAATTCAGGTCACCTGTCCTAGACGGACCCAACCCCTGTGTTGAGTCCCCTAAGTCAAATGCACATGATGCAAAAAAAGGTCCTACTAGGGATCCGGCATGAGTTTATTGTTCTTCTAGGTTTAAACCCTGGGTTTATTGGTCTAGACCTGGCTTACCCGAGCGGACAACTCGGGCTGAAGGGGAGGCAACGTACCGGGGATACAGAAGCTCTGCCGGGTTTGCAACTTATCCAAACCTCATTCTAAACTGGGAAAAAGACTCTAAACAGAAGAGAAGCTACACGAAGTGCACCCTTCTCCATGATGTAGAAGACTCAGAAAGAGGAAGGGATTCGCGACAATTTATGTATAATTTCAATAAAAATAAAAGCGGTAAAACATTTAGCACATATATCTTGGAACATGTAGCAAAATCAAATAAAGCCAAATATAACAATTTAACTGAGCTCGAATTCTTGAACCCTGAATCGAAATTCTGGGTTTTTGTTCCCCAGCAGAGTCGCCAGAACTGTCACACCTCCTTTTTCCGCTACTACACCCCGTGAAAGGGTATAATAAAAGGAGTTTTTCCAATTAAAGGACAATCAAAACGGGATTCATTTATTAAGAGATTCAGAGTCGCCACTTGGGAGATTTATGGTGTCCCAAGTCACCGGTTTGAATCCCGAATCGAGGAAAGGGTTTGACTCTGTATTACAGTCGCGAACCAGAAATCCGGGTAAAGAATTCTGTTAACCCGAGAGAAGGGGTTAGGCACTCCCGAGTTCCGTGGTTCTAGCACGGTCGCTCATCTGCTATATTTGGCTAAATTTTTGATTTTTATACATGTTAAACCTACAGTGCAATTTTAGAATTATTTACCGCTTTTAATTATTTTTACGAAAGTGAACGTCGTTTAAGAATGTGTTTTCGGATCACGTCACATGAAATGCACCCGGATCCTCGACACATTCTTATTCAACGTTTTCGGATTTGGATTTGGGTTTCATGAAATGCACGCCCGAATTTAGGAATGTAATTTTATTAAAATCGTGTCTAAAGAGACTAACGTGTTGTTATATTTTGGGAAGGCCGTGAAATTTGCTAAACGACCCGTCCCGAATCTCTAAGTATTTTTAATAAAGTATATAATTAGGGCCCCGCAATTGTATATTTGGTTTGGCGAGGCTCGTCTCATATTATTATTAAAAGGCCAATCCTAAAGCAAACTAAATTTTCTATTTATTATTTGTCTCTAAAGAGGCCAATTAATTCACAAATATAAATTCGGGCCTGGAATTCAAGTCTGAATTCAAACAAAAGGAGCAACCCTTTTAGCTTGAACTCGCTACCTAATTCAAAACCCAATTTTATATTTATGATTTAATTCCCTATATTCCTAATTAATCATTTTTTAAAATTATCATGCTCGGCTCTATGAACATCACATGAATTTTGATCAGATCGGGCTTTAAGTATAGCCCATATAGAAAAATCTTTAGCCAAGTATGTATAAGACGAAGCATGTCCCAAGTCTGGCCCAGGTCCAAATGAACGAGTAGCTATGATCGGACTTGGACCGTTAATTTGGGTATCGAGGCCCAAAGCTACCTGAGAAGTCTGATCACTGACCAAATGAATTGAACCAAACGACCTCTGGGATTAATTCCAACGGATCTAGGCGTCTTCAAAAATGGTAACAGGAAAGACAATAAGTAACTTAACAAATTAACAAGACATGGATCATTTGAGTTTTAATTTCAAGCTCCAGTTATTTCATCTACTGGCCCTCTGTTGAGTCTCAGATACTAACATTGAGAATATCACTTTAAGTTCCTATACCAATTAAATTCTGACACTTAAACGAGATTGATAAACTATGAACTATTATTAACAACTAAAACAGGACAAACACAATCCCTTGAAATGCTTAACAGCTATATTATGAATCAATTTAACTAATCAAGGCTGAAAGCCAACAACCATTTGACCAATACGAACTTCACTTTAGCTTGAACAACTTAAGCCAATTAACTGATCCTTATATTAAAACAACAGTCTGCTTAACAAATCAATCAATTATGAGTCTAATTTTATACAAGCTATACGTTAAACAAAATGTCCTACATATGTGAAATAGAAATAGAAGAGGAAGATTTCATAAAACTAATTCAACTACATTTGTCATTTTCAATTCTTCAACATCACATTCATAGTGACTCTTTCACAGTTCATACGAGATTAAACTGGACTAATTTCCAATTTTCACAGTTTTGTAATTTTTAAAACAATCTATAGTTAAAAGTTTATAATAACAGTCCATTTATCAGTTCCTTACAACTTTAAACCTCAAAATAACACTAATTAAACAGTCCAGATTTATACAAATCTTCTCTAACAAACATAAATTAAAAATCAATTAAGTACATACTAAACAAAGAAGACTAAAACAAAATCTTCAAAAGTACACTTATTCCATATTGTGAACTTGAAATTATAGTAGAATTCGCAATGTGTACTTGGAAGCAAAGGAAATATGTGAGAAGAAGAATTTCGGCTAAAGCAATACAGCATCAACAATTTCAGCAAATCAACAGAGTATTGACACAACACCCAGATCAATTTTAACTCCAAAAATGCCCAGAAATGACTCAGAAGTTCCAGAATATCAGCACAACAAGCAACAACACTCAATTTAATTCAAAATGACTCAATTGAACTCAAAACCCACTTGAAATCACTCTAATGACCTTTGAAACTTCAGCTGACAGAAACTAAGCTAAAAGATGTAATTCACTCCTAAAAATGGAAACTAACCTAAGGTTTTTTCAATGAAACAGTAATTTTTGGTTTTTCTACTGATTTTCTATTGTTTTTGGATTTTTTGAAGGTTTAAATTTCAAAATTAGATTTGAAATTCAAGAGGAAGTTTTGGGGGGAATATTTGGAGGCTGAGAAACTTTTGATTTTTCCCAGGGGTTTCTAACTTGTAAATGAAGGCATTGGGGTTGCCTTTTATAGGCAACAAATGGGTAGAATGTTCTAGACGACCCTCACATTTTTTCCCTTCTTTCAAAATTTCAGACTTCATCTATTAGTCCTTCTTTTATTTTTATTTTGTACCCCTTTATTTTCTGACTTGTACTACAAGTAACTACCTAACAATTACTGAAATTATATTTGTACCCCATATAAAGGGTTCTAGAGTGTCCTTTTGCCTATGCAATGCCTATACTACCCCTGCCTTTGTTTTAAACTTACCAATCTTAATAAAACTACCCTTTTCCCATGCCTAAACTACCCTTAGAATCTCCAGGAATTACTATCCCATTAATCATTCAATAGCTATAACCAATCACTAAACCAACTCAAAACCAATACCAAATGACACTATTATTGAATTAACAACTAACAAACAAACTCATGAATTGTAATCAACCCAAATCAATTCCAGAAAAACAGAACAGACAAAAGATAATGTGAACAAGCTAAAATCTTATTTAAACAGATTAAAAGAGAATTAAACTTTATACTACTGGACTAAAACCTCTATCAAACATATAGAACTAAACTAATTACTAGAATCAGGGCCAAATACCAACTCAATACCTCATGAATAGAACAAATGAGCAACCTAATTAAACTAACGACTAATTGGACCATTTAACATTTGAATCATTCAAACTAATCAAAATCGAATCAGAATTTAAACAAAGAAATTAACCTAAAACAAATTAACCTAAATATTTATAACAGTCAAAAAGACGAATTAATGCTAACCTAGACTGGAAACTAAAACTATGCTCAATTGAATAGACAGTGCAACAAATTAAACTAAAACTAAAGAAAAGATAGAGAAAAACACTTACTGAAATTTGGCCTTCATAAAAACCTTCGAAATTAACTTCAATTTAATATTATACGTCCATTTCATAAGAAATAGACCTATAATTCCTGAGTTCACTCGGCTTGAAAATCCTCAAAACAGCCCAGAAGCATACAACCCTAGATTCAATATTCATTTCATTCTACTCGGGTTCGAGGGATTTTGGTTAGGGATTAGTGATGAGGGAGGTCAGGGAAATATATGGTATGAATTTGGACCTGTTTGGACAAAATAGCGATTTGTGTCTGATTTTTAAAACCAATATTTGAGAAGATGAGGTTAGATTCGAAGGAAGCTGGTGGCATGGTTGGAAAGAGGAGAGTGAGTAAAGCAATTGATGTTATTTTGGTTGGGTTTGGTGACCGGCGCCGCCACCGGCGGCTTAGGAATTTTAGGGCGGCGCAACTAGGGTTCAGGGAAGAAGGGTCTGATAGAGATGAATGAGGGGGGTTTTGGGGGGGGGGGTTCGTTAAGACAGATATATAGTCATGAGAGGTGAGTTCCTGAACGTTAGATCTGATAACCTCGACGGCCAGGATTGAAAGGATACGAAACGGGGTCATTTCAACTGAAAGTGTGGCGGACCGGGTTGGGGACGCGGGTTTGGGCTAGGTAATGTCTTTAGTTTGGGCCATACGAAATAATTTGAAACTAGCCCAGTTCGGGCAGCCCTCTTTTCCCTTTAATTCTTTTTTTTTGTTTCTTTTTATTCAATATATTTTCATTTTGTATTTTTTGATTTTATTAAATGCTAAACTAAAAACCAAAAAAAAATTGACTCTAACAATTATATTTCCTAATCTTCAATTATAGTAATTCCTAATTTAAATGCAACCTAATACAAATTTAAACTAAAAATGCAAAAAATATTATTTTTGTTATTTTCCTCCTATTTTGTTCTAAAACAAATGAATCCCTAATTAATCCTAAAATATGAAGTTAAATCCTAAATGCAAAATGCCAAATGTATTTTTGTATTTTCATATGAATTAACATGCACAAATAAAATGCAAACAATTAACACCAAAATTCACCAAAATTGTAAAAATAAGGAAAAGTCTTTTTGTTTGAAATTTGGGAATAATTCATATATAGGGTAAAAATCATGTGCTCACAATGCCTAAGTCTAAGCCAAGTTGGAAAATTGCATATTAGATGAAAGTTGTAAATGAGTGCGCACAAGGCCTCAGTTTGGACGATCATATCTCCAGTTATATAAGGAGTTGTGTGATGCACAACCTATCAAATTAAAGCCCTTTGAGTCAGTTTCCAACGCAACAAACCGTTCATCATTTGGAGGTGTATACAGAAAGTTATGACCATTTTACTGGGCATGTGTCACTAGCGCCACCAGTAGCGCGATCACGCTAGTAGACGCGCATATTGGAAGTATTCTGCCTCCCTAGCGCGACCAGTAGTGCGATCGCGCTAGTAGAAGACCCCTAAATACCCCAAGGCCGGGTCTAGAGAGTTCCTAAGTCATTTTTGGAGCAAGGGCTTGCTCTCTCGAGAGGAATCCATCCCACTTTTCATTTCTATGATCCAAGGTAACATTTTCTGAGTACTTTGAGTTGATTACTACTCCTAAACACTTCTATTAACATGGATTGATCTTAAAAATCCATAGATTTCCATTCAAATCTTCGAATTTATCAAGAACACCACAAGTGGGGATTCTTAAAATTCTTACAACAAGAGGTATGCCTATCATCTCCAACTACTCTATGGTGATTATTTATGTTTGATATATACATTAGAACTTAGGGTATGGTGATTGGAGGGCATAAATTTCCAATTTAAATACATGATCATGATAGGGATTTAAAGGTAATTATTTGATGGAATTTTGTTGGTTGGGTGTGAGTGGTTGATCACACATATGATGTTAGGAGTATAAATTGTTAAAGAATAATAGTGGGATGAATTGTTGGTTAATGGTGATAGTTGGATGAACCAATACTATAGTCATGAGGTTTAAATATCTATACCTATAAGGTGTTTGATAATATGCCTAAATGGCATAAGTTATGGAATTTATTACTAATATTCTTCCTATTGAATGTTGTATTGTGGATTGAAGCTGCTTAAGTGTATTGGATCATTGTAGTATCATTAAGTGGCAAATTTGAGGTATGTATGGCTAAAATCCCGTCTTTTAGAAATCGAGCTTCATCGATGTTTGTGTGAATATGGTAAGATTAAAGTTGAATTATTGCATCGCTTGTTATTTTACATGAATTGGTGTTGTAACCTTATATGCGTGAACGATGTGTCTCAACATGATTAACGTGCTATCTTGATAACTTGAAAGGGGTAAAAGATATGAATTATGGATTGAAATGCTAAGACCTTAAATTGAGATTGGAGCTGCATATATTATGCCAAACTATGTTAAAATCCTTTATGTATAAAGATGTTTGAAAAAAATTGAATGACTTTGGGAAATAGAGTATGGCCAATGTGCCGAGAACGTGAATTATAATTGTACCCGGTAATGCCTATGACATGAGAAAATATGAAACAGATCATGAAATGAGCCTCGACTTTGCTTTCCATAAGTGACTTCAATAATAAAGTTCCTTAAAGGCTTTGTACACAATTTATGCCATAAGTGGCCGTTCGAGATAATGCTTTGCCTTATGAGTACATCCAATGTGATGCGGGTTGTTACATACTTCGATGTTGAAATTGTATATTGTCATGATTGGAAAAGAATGATTCAAGAACAATTTGTGTAATTGCTTGCTTATGCCTTTGATGTGTGTTTTTATTGCGGGTTGGTGTATCCCATCTATTGATTTGGAAGAATCTGTTGTGTTTAAAGTTTCATTATCAATAAACTTGAGGTGTATGATTTCTGAGATATTGTATATGCCGAGGATTCATGGTTCCTCTTATGTGTACTTGACATCTTGATTTAAATGGCTTGTTGTTGAAATTGATATTGATGTGAAATATGTGAAAATGATGTGAAATGTTGGAAAGAAGAGATTGAGTTATGAAATATGGCCTAATGCCAAGTATGATGTGATAATTGTGGCCCCAAATGCCTATGAATTGATACATGTGAAATAAAGGTTGAAATGAGATGAATAATGAAAAGGGAATAATGTCTTGGTAAGACGGCCTAGCCGATCAGGCCGTGATTGGACACCATGCCGCACATATGGTGGTATTGTACTGATATTGAATTCCAAAAATTGAGAATGAAATTGTGATTGAGGTATATGTCTCAAATGAGGCAACCTAACCGATCAGGTCATGATCGGACTTCGCTCAAGAAAGCGGTGGTATTATGATTAATAAGAAGGAAACACCACCTTGGCAAAACGGCCTAGCCGATCGGGCCGAGATCGGACTCTGCTCAAGAAATCAATGGTATTATGAATGAATTTTGGAAATGAAAAGGAAAGATGAGATTGTGATTGGAATGTATGCCTCGAGTGAGGTGACCTAGCCAATCGAGTCGAGATCGGACTCCGCTCATGATAGCGGTGGTATTGGAAACAAATAATGAATAGTGTGGAATGTCCCAAATTGAAGATTATGGAAACATAATGTGAAAATTGTATGATTCATTTAGTGCCCAACCTAATGCTATGGGAATTATGTGAAAGTCATATGATTCTTTGATTTGATGATGTGGTGATTGTTAAAGCTTTTGAATTACCTTTATGATTTCTTAATTCTTGTTTGACAATTCCTTCTAATGATAAGGTGTTAATGATTTCTTTGCTCTGTTTGATAGTTCTTTCTGTCACACCTCCTTTTTACCTACTATACCCCGTAAGGGCATAATAAAGGGAGTTTTTCCAATTAAAGGACAATCGAAACGAGATTCGTTTATTAAGAGATTCAAAGTCGGCACTTGGGAGATTTACAGTGTCCCAAGTCACTGGTTTGAATCCCGAATTGAGGAAAAGGTTTGACTCTGTTTAACAGTCTGCGAACCAAAAATTCGGATAAGGAATTCTGTTAACCCGGGAGAAGGTGTTAGGCATTCCCGAGTTCCGTGGTTCTAGCACGGTCGCTCAACTGTCATGTTCGGCTTATTTATCTGATTTTAATACATGCTTTAACTTATGTGCTTTTTTAAAACTTTAAACCCGCTTTTATTATTATTTTTAACTAGAATTGCAACGTCGTAAAAACGTGTCTCGAACCACGTCACATAAATGCACCCGTGGTTGTTGACGCATTTCGACTTCGTTGAGATTTGGATTTGGGTCACATAAATGTGCACCCGAGTTTACGAAGGTAAATTATTAAAAAACGAACCTAAAGAAACTAACGTGTTATTATCTTTTGGGAAGGCCTTAAAATTTGCTAAACGGCCCGTCCCGAATTCTAAGTAACTTAATACAACCATTTATCGAGGGCCCCGCAATTTATGCATTTGATTTGGCGAGGCTTGTCTCATTTTATTAATTAAGGGCAAACCTAAAGCAACTATGATTTTCTATATTTTTTGTTCCTAGTAATGAAGAAAAAAGCCCTAATTGGTTAATATTATAAATTTCGGGCCTCGAATTCAAGTCCGGATTCAAACAAAAGGGGAAACCTCTTAATTTGAACCCGCTACCTAACTCAGAGCCCAAACTTATATTAAGCCGGATTACGAATTGAAACCTTTAAATTAAACCCAAACTAATGAGCGAAATGGCTCTGTTCAGGAACAAGCACCACAAATGAGCCTTGATGCCAGCCCATAGAGAAAGGCTTATTCAGGCCCAGCAAAACAGCCCCAGGCAGGCTAAGAGGCCATAATCCGCCATCGAACCCCCGCAACGGGTATCAGGAAATATGATTACAACTTATCAATCAGTCCATACTTATTGATCACTTAGAAATTCAAAATCGAAAGGACCAAAGTGTTTTGAAACAACTACGTGTAGTTAATTTTTGATTCCTGGCCTTTGAATTATACAAAGCAGTATAAAATCCATTAACTAATAAGCTGTTATTATCAAGTACACATGATTGGATCCTTCAGACTAAATCACTAAAATGTTTGTCTAGTTCACACCATGTAAATACTGATTTCATAGACAAGTGCCTACATATTTCAAAGTCTATATCAATTAAAACTTCAACTACTTCAATAACACGAATTAAGTCAAGTTAAAATGGTTATGAACAATAGGATTCACATGCTTATAAGGGTACCTCCAGTTAGTTTAATAGTCCACTAGAGAAAATCCAAACAGTCTTGATACAATCCACAAAATGAAACAATCCAAATCTACTTGAAAACAATCCTAAATATACGAGCCTTGTGTTTTATTATTCATAATTAAAGTCCAAACTACATTAGCTCTTCTGATTCCAATCAGTACAGAGCTACATCAATACAGAACTATACACGGATTTGGAAAACTATATCAAACTCATGCTTCCATCATATTTCATCATCAACTGATGATGCTACATTGAATCAGGTTAAAAAATGTGTACCTGGATAATGGAAATAGAAGAAGAAGAAAGAGTAATCAGCAATAGCAGGTAACAGGCAACAGCAACTTGGAATTCAGAACAGCTCAAAGATCAGTTTTAAACCAGAATAAACTCGACCACAACCCAGAACCAGCTTTAAAACCCACACAGCAACAACAAATAACACCAAAAACTAATTGAACCCCCAAAATCAACAGGAAACCAACCAGTGAACCTAAAAACACTCCAGTAAACAGAATGGAACTGGAAACTAACTCAGTAGTTGGAAATCAGAAATTTTACTTCAAACTTTCAATGGAACAGTAGAGGAAAACTTTCTAAACTCTCAAAAATCCTCCCTAAGACTGATTAAAGAGCCAGTTTTTTAAATCCTTTCGAGAAACTGATCCTTAAACTCCTTTAATGTTGTTTTCCCTCTCCAAAAAAAAATCCCCTCACTCTGTCCAGGTCTGCTCTATATATACCCAGAACCAGGCCCTCTTCCCTGCCCTCAGACCCTTCAGACCAATTAAGAAAGCTTTTTGACCCATCATCTTTTCTAGAACCCCACTAGAGTATGTCTTGTTCTATTTTTAATTCACTTGTTCCCCACTAACCCTTATCTTTTCTTTATTAAATTTCCATGGTTATGGGCATACTATAATATTCAAATCACTCCCCATACCATTATGCTGTGTTCCCCACTAATTATTAAACAAATACCTTAATTTAAAGGTACATTAGTACTTTGCTGATATCCCACTAAACCCTTTCAAGTTTTGAATCCTAAATTGCCCCTGAAATCCCTGTGAATCACTTCACTAGTTAACTAAACCCACCCTATGACTAACTAAAGCTCTATTTTACTCAGTTGTAACCAGATTAGCTAACTGAGCCTAGTGATTATTTAAAACAAATAAAGAACTTAAAGAACAATAGCTTAATTAACTCGAACAACTAACAATTAACAATTTCTGCACCACTAACGAACAAATACAGATTCGAAATACACCAAATTAAACTATAAGAGAAACTAAGCAGCCAGTAACTAAGAGGTTAACTAATATGAATTTCGGCTAAACAGGGCAGTCAAGCTAAAAATCAAAATCAACAATTGACCAAAAGAAACAATTAAACACATTGAATGACATCGTTGTGTGATTAGGAAAAAAAAATTAACAGAAAACAATCATAACAGGCTTCAAACTCAAAACGGAAATTTTTTTTGGGAAATTTCAAACTAACAGAAAAAGAAAGAAGAAGAGAAATGCCAATACCAAAATAAGAATTAGAACAAACTTGGAAGGAACGGGACTTACTCGTCAAATTTGAGCTCAGGATTTGAATTCTCCAAATTCCTCTAATTTTCGGTCCATTTCGACCTTATTCGTGTGTTCTTAGCAAAAACACACGAATAGAGTCCAAATAGACCCAGTCCGCTGATGAGGACTCCATTTGCCTATTTTTTGGATTTTTAGGGTTCTTTCTCAGATTTAAGATTCGAGAATCTAGGGTAACATTCGATGGAAACCAGTGATGGTTTAGGGATGAGGGGAGTTGGGTGGACGTCCGGTGTAAATTTGGGGTCATTGGGTGGATTAGGGTTTTTTGACCGAGCTTCGAATGAAGATTCGATGCGTTCGGCTGTGTTTCAAAGAAAGCTGTTTGGATGGTTGGAATGAGGAGGTAAAGGTGATCTTAGGGTGTAAAAATGAAGGTATTTTGCCGCCAGCCGCTGCCGTAGGCAATTTTCGGCGGGCGGTCGACGACGGTGTGAGGCGGAGGGTTATTTGGCATCTCTGAGTGTTAGAGACGAAGGGAAAGGGAGGTTGGCTTGGGGGGGGAGGGGTAAGGTTTGGGCTTTTTTATATTAAATCAGGGAATTAACGTAGACCGTTGGATCAAAGGGATCTAACGGCCTTGATCAAATCTCTTAATAGAATATGGGGTCGTTTGGCGTAGAAACGGAGCAGACAGATATGGGAACAGGTCGGGGTAGGTTAGACGGATATAGGGGTGGGCTGTGATTTTGGGCCTGTTGATTTAAATTAAAGAAAAGGCCCCAATCCGATTTCCTTCCTCTTTTATTTCCTTTTTAATATCTTTTCCAAAACTAAAATCCTAAAAATCCTAAATTAAATTATAAACCAAATTAACTATACTAATTAATTTCTAATAACAATATCACACACAATTAAATACCAATCAAAATAAAATCACACAATTTGATATTAAATGCTAGAAATGCAAAGTACATTATTTTTGTGATTTCTTATTTTTTGTAAAACGAACTTAAGTATTCCTAATTGTAAAATTAAATCCTAAAAATGCAAATGTAACATATTTTTGTCTTTTTCATTTATTTTAGCACATAAATATGCACGGACACAGGAAAATAATGACATAAAATACCAAAAGAATTTACAAAAATGCACACAATAAAAACAGACAATTTTTGTTCGATTTTGTGGGAGTAATTCATATGGGGCAAAAATCACGTGCTCACAGCTGCCCCTCTTTGCCCATAAACACGAAGCATTTTCGTGCAAAGACAAAGTGAGCAGATACGAGCGATTTTTGCCCGCTTGAATACTCCGTATGAAGCATTTTTTGAAAGATTTGACCGAACCTTTGCTTCAAAAGGTCTCCTACATATCCTTGGCTGAAAAAGAATCAGGTCAATGTAGTTTGGGAAGTTTTGGTAGTTGGGACTGCCATAAAGCTGTGGTTTCATTGTTACTGCTGTTTCTGCTGCTGCTACTGGTTACTGACCTCCTTATTACATCGTGCTAAAAGAAAATAAGAAGCTAGACTAAAAACTATAGTCTATGAATTACAACATCTTATATAGATCTTCCAATTTGCTCTTGTGTCTCCTGTTGTCTTGTTGACTTGTGTTTCCTCTGATGCTTCTTTATATCTGACTTGACTTGTAATCTTCTCTTCCTCATATGGATGTCTTATTGCCGAACTCGGACTGCTTCTTTCCTTCTTGTGAGATTCAAATTACCTTTCCTTCGAAACTTGAACTGCCTTCTTCTGACCTTTGTTGCCTTCCTTGGATTTCTGAACTTGGATTTATGCTGGGGGATTTTGTTGTAACCCTCCGCTTTACTGACTTTAACATCTACTCAAAATGATACCGCCTTTCTGCTCTTCAGGTGGGCTCCTCACTTCAACTACAACTTAAAAAATATAACACCTTTCCGCTCTTCAGGCGGGCTCCTGACTTCAATTTCAACTTAACAATATAACGCCTTTCCGCTCTTCAGGTGGGCTCCTGACTTCAATTTCAATTTAAAAATATAACGCCTTTCCGGTCTTCAGGCGGGCTCCTGACTTCAACTACAACTTAAAAAATATAACGCCTTTCTGCTCTTCACGCGAGCTCCTGACTTCAATTTCAACTTAACAATATAACGCCTTTCCGCTCTTCAGGCGGGCTCCTGACTTCAATTTCAACTTAAAAATACAACGCCTTTCCGCTCTTCAGGCGGGCTCCTGACTTCAACCACAACTTAAAAAATATAATGCCTTTCCGTTCTTCAGGCAGGCTCCTAACTTCAACTACAACTTAAAAATATAACGCCTTTCCATTCTTCAGGCGGGCTCTCGACTTCAACTACAACTTAAAAATATAACGCCTTTCCGTTCTTCAGGCGGGCTCCTGATTTCAACTACAACTTAAACATATAACGCCTTTCCGCTCTTCAGGCGGGCTCCTGACCTCAACTACAACTTAAAAATATAACGCCTTTCCGTTCTCCAGGCGGCCTCCTGACCTCAACTACAACTTAAAAATATAACGCCTTTCCGTTCTCCAGGCGACCTCCTGACTTCAACCACTTATACTGCGTTCTTTTGCCATTGTTCCCCCTTGCCTCTTAAACCATTTTCCTTTGAAACTTGATTTATCTTCCTTTCCACTTGAATTATCTTCTTTCTGAACAGCTTCCCTCAAAACTTGTGTTGTCTTTCCTCGAAACTACTTCCCTCTTTTTTTCTTTTTTCTTTTTTTTTTCTTTTTCAAAACTATGTTATCTTTCTCCTTCAAATACTACTTCCCTTAAAACCGGTGTTTTCCTTCCTCTGGAACTACTTCCCTTAAGACTGGTGTTTCTTTCCTCCGAAACAGCCTTCTTCAAAACTTGTGTTATCTTCTTCTCTCTTAAGTCTTGAATTGACTTCCTCGTTCTTCCGATGGGTACCCGACTTCAAGAAAATTTTCCAAATAAAAGAAAATTTTCTGCCCCAGTTTGGTAATCTTTCTTGTATCATACGTTTGCACCATTAATAACATTTCCTGACCCTGTTTCAAATCAAAGAAAATTTTGTCAGTTTAAAACGTGGTGATTGGTTGTGATACTCATGCTGGGGATGGTTTTTTTCTTTTTCTTTTCTTTTCTTTTTTTTTCCTTGCGCTGCTTTGTTCCTGTTACATACAAAGAAAAATTTGTCAGTTTTGAAAGTGGTGGTCAGTTGTGACACTCTTGCTGGGGATGATTTCTTCCTTTCCACCTTTTCTTCACCCGACTGCCTTGAACTTATGAAGGTGATTTCTCCTTTACTTCTCATGATAACTAACTTCCATTCAAAGATCATACCTGTTGATCAACCACTTTCTCTATAATCCGTGTCACTGAAATACCTTTTCTTCGTTCAGACTCATCTCCTATATTTGTTGTATTGCTCCTGAAATGGCATCTACCCAACCCTTGTGTTTCATATGATCTCCAAACATATTGCGTGTTATCAACTTTAGCACGCATGTCACTATTTCCTGATTTAAACCACTGGCCTTGGCCTTAAGGTCTATAACATTTGATTTCTGCTCGGAAATACCTTGCTTGTCACTGGTCCAACCCTTTATCCATCTTATCACAGAATATACCTTTGATCTATTCATCCAACCCCCTCCATCTGTTGCATTCTCCATGAATTGATATGGACCCAACCTTTGTATTTTGCAGGGACTCCAAAGCATGTTGACTATTACCAGCTCAGTGCCCTAGTTGTTCTTTCCCGACTTATGCCACTTTTGATGTACTAGCACAAGATCTTGTCTTGTGCATTTGGAAAGCTTATGGCAAATTTTGAAGTCATTTCTCACTTGTTCTGACCAAACAGACTCAGGAAGAGGAAACGAACGAAAATAAAAGGAACAGAGTAAAAGACAAAGGAAAGAGATGATTCCTAACAAGAAAAACTATAAAGTAGAAACCTATCAGACGTGGATACCAACTCTAATGGTCATGACATGCACACGTGGCCTATCCTCCGTTGTTAATCACCTTTCACAATCTTCGTCTGGTGATTTCCCATCTGATTCTCAATCTTTATTCGACTTGCAGTGCCCGAAAGGTTTTCACCATCAAGCCTTTCAACTCACAGTCGCCTCAAGGTGCCCGTGATGGTTTTCACCAATAAGACTCTCTCATTATTTCTCTCAACTCTCGTCGCCTTATGGTGCCTGCGAAGGTTTTCACCGATAAGACTCTCTCATTTGTATTACTTTTCTGCTAGGGATCAGAGTGTTATTCTCGACTTCCATTTGCCTGACTTGGCATCTTTTGAAGACTGATCAGAAGGTCTTTCTTTTGATCGTAATGTGGGATTTTTGGTAGGGATGGAAAGAAAGGGTATTAAAGGCTCAAACAAATCGACTTGGGTTCAAAATTACAACATTCGGAACTAGATTTCTTTACAACAAACACAACTTCTGCCACAGTTTCTTGCTTGGGGATCTTTTGATTTTTGTTACACTATGTCCGAGCCGTGAAGCGCCTACGTATCCTCTTTGAGGAATAAGGTCAAACGTAGTTCACCCTGATTTCCTTGTTGTTATAGTCTTTCTTTTTCACTTATTTATTATTTTCCTTTTCCTTTTTATTTTTCCTTTTCTTATTTCTCCTTTCTCTTTTGTTGTTTTGTTGTTTTTCTTTATCTTTCATGCTTACGTTTCTAATCTTTGCTACTGATTCCGAAAGAGGGTTATGAAAGAAAATAAATAAGGCTCAAAGGGCTAGCGAAGGATAAAATGTTTAGGTAGCAGAACAAAATGCCTCCGTCATTCCAATCTTCAAAATATACCATGTACAGACAACGCCATTAATCAGACATTCATAACATCTTCTGCTCGTGCCAGACTTGATAACCATACACACATTCGCCCTTTCCATTTGTCAATTTTAAAGCATTATTGGACCACACTCTCACTCTTATTATTTTTGCCAATTTTGGGCAAACTTGTCATTGATTTCCAACTGATGCGACATGAAAAATAAGGTTTCTTTATGTTCTATCAACCCCAGTTTCACATGGTTCGGGCCTTCAAATGATCTCAGTATGTTCTTATTTCCTTTACGTGCCCCGATCATCTTCCAATTGCTTCATGATTAACTTTTAAGATTAGGCCTAGAATTATGCGTGCATGTCATGTCACTAGAATCGAGAGGAAAAGAACTATAAAGAGGAAAGACTTAAATCAAATAAAATGACTAGAAATAACGGAAGACAGAGAATTGTATTAGACAGACGGGAAAAGAGTTTGCACAACAAAACAAGCACAATAAACTGGGGTACAACCTTTTGAACAAACCTAGACAACACTAAACGAGCCACTACGACTAAACAAGCTAGACAAGAAATGAAAGGTCAAGAGGGTTTGAGTCACAAGACAATATCCGGATCACAACCCTAAAAATAACCCGGACAACAGAAATGACAACAAAATAAACCACCAAAATTCTACTCTGGCTGACTAAAAAATGGAGCGTCTTCCCAATTACCAAGCACGACATCTTAGCCACTGAGCTTCGCATCGATATTGCCAAGACCACTATCTGTTTCAACACCTTCAGCTTTAGTCAATACATCCCCAAGAGGATTCACATGCTCTTTATTACTGTCGTCGATCACAATCACTCCTTCGTGAATCATTCTTTCTATTTTCCTTTTCAAAGAACGACAACTCTCAATGCTATGCCCTTGGATATTGGAGTGGTACGGGCATCGTGCAGTAGGATCAAAGCTTCTTGCACATGGATCTGGAGTATATCCGGTGAGTGGCTCAATCAGGCCGAAATGCTTTAGCCTTTCAAATAGATTTGCATAAGATTCTCCGATATGGGTGAGAGCCTTTTCTCGTTTCAGCAACCTCTCGTTCCTAAATGCCTGATTGGGCCTAAAACCTGACCTAGGGGATTTCTGGTATGCTCATGGGGGTGGATAGGCATTTTGTGGAGCTGGGTACTCGGAAAGTGAAGCATGTCTTTGGGAGTCCCGTGGAGAGAAGTAGCATTGGGGAGGGTCATCTGGTGCACCAGGAGGGCATTTTTGGGAAAACATAGTTGGATGACGAGTGAGTGAGCCACTAGGTGGTTGGGAAAACTATGGTAAGCGGGTAAATATGGAGAATGTGGAGGGTCTCCTGGCATTGTGTCCGAGGTTTGTGTAAGGACATCGTCTGAGAAGCTGGGTGGCGGCGGGGGTGGTGCTTTCCCGATCATCCATGCCCGATACATGTCCGCGACGTGTTGTCTCAACATTTTTACCTCCTCTACCAACCCGCTGCCGTGTTCGACCAACTGCTTTCTGGCACCAGTATCAAACAACTCAGTTCTGTTGTTCTCTACCATTGTCTTTTGCCATTGTGTTGTAGAGAAGAGTTATCACAAACCGACCACCTCAACTTTCTTCATAATTCAAAACAAGACATGTTAGAATGGACTCAGTTAGTCCTTATTTTTATCAACATTTTTCACTTATTATCATTTTTTTTAGTTGTGGTCGAATCTTATGTGGATTGCCTACGTATCATGTCCCTGCATGAATCAGACCGTGCGTAGTTCTGGCACAAGTGCCAAATGACTAATTAAAAAATTGGATTTTTCAATTTTTCCATAAAAGAAAAATGTGTTTATTACGACACATTTTATTAAAATATTAACAGATTCCAAAATACTCTAACATCAAAACGGCAATACAACCTAAAAATAGACTAACAGAAAATCATCACTGTTTTCTCAAAAAATTCATAAAATATCCAGTCTTGTCAATACGGCCTTTCAGCAATTCGAAGAAGATTTAAAGGCTGTATTTGCTAACTGGTCAAAATTTTAAAGAAATGACCAAAGGCGGTTGTTCTTGAAAAACGGCCTTCCGACATCTTTTTGGAGACATTCAGCTATTTTGGACAAGAATGAGTCACCTTTTTTCATGGAAAAACAACGATATTTATTTACCCTATAAATAAAAATTCTCCCTTCTTTTTTTCTCTTTTAATTATTTTTTTTTTCAAGTAATTTTTCAAATAGTTGAACCTGATATGAGTTGCCTACGTATCCCACATCCGGTGAGAATCAAACTTACGTAGTTCTGCCCAAACAAATAAACTATTTTTGAAAAACATTTTTTTTCTTCTTTCATTTCATTGATAAATAAAGCAAACTATTTTTTGAAAACAAGACTTTTTATTTTCATTTTTCTTTAGCAAAATAAACTATTTTAAAATAAAAACATTTTTCATTTTTTTTCTTTCATTTTTCTCAAAAAATCCGATAGAGTTTCGGCACTATTTGGAGATTGGTATTTTAAAAATAGGTGATTAAGTCCCTTAACCCTCTACACTGCTATTTCTTTCTTCATCTTTTTTTTTCTTCTTTTTTCAAATTTTTCCAATATTCAAAAGCCGGTCAACATGCAAGTCCGAAGCAAATAAATGCATAAGTAGCAAGTAAGATGCATCATATTGGTCTTTATATTTCAGGTACACCTGTCCTAGACAGACCCAACCCCTGTGTTGAGTCTCCAAAGTCAAATGCACATGATGCAAATAAACGTTCCTACTAGGGATCCGGCATGAGGCTTTGTTATTCTAGGTTTAAAACTTAGGTTTATTGTTCTAGACCTGGCTTACCCGAGCGGACAACTCGAGCCGAGGATGGGAACTGTGTACCGGTAACCAAAAGGCCATCCGGTTTTGCAACTCCTCCGAATCCTCGTTCTATTTTGGGATATGACACTAACAGAAAGAAGTCACGACCAGCGTGCACTCCTCAGAGGTGAGAAAACAAGGGTTTCGGCACAGTTTATATACAGTTAAGATAATATCAAAGTGGTAAAGCATTTAGCACATTTAGCAGGAAACATGTGGGAAAATCAGGTAAAAACAAATATAACAATTATTCTAAGTTCGAATTCTTAAACCCTGAACCGAAGTTCTGGGTTTCTCGTCCCCAGCAGAGTCGCCAGAGCTGTCACACCTCCTTTTTACCTACTACACCCCGTAAGGACATAATAAAGGGAGTTTTTCCAATTAAAGGACAATCAAAATGGGATTCATTTATTAAGAGCTTCAGAGTCACCACTTGGGAGATTTATGGTGTCCCAAGTCACCGGTTTGAATCCCGAATCAAGGAAAAGGTTTGACTCTGTTTAACAGTCCGCGAACCAGAAGTTCGGATAAGGAATTCTGTTAACCCGGGAGAAGGTGTTAGGCATTCCCAAGTTCTGTGGTTCTAGCACGGTCGCTCAAATCTCATGTTCGGCTTATTTATCTTATTTTAATACATGCTTTAACTAATGTGCTTTTTTTAAATTTAAACCCGCTTTTATTATTATTTTTAACGAGAATTGCAACGTCGTGAAAACGTGTCTCAAACCACGTCACATAAATGCACCCGTGGTTGTTGACGCATTTCGACTTCGTTGAGATTTGGATTTGGGTCACATAAATGTGCACCCGAGTTTAGGAAGGTAAATTATTAAAAAATGAACCTAAAGCAACTAACATGTTATTATCTTTGGGGAAGGCCGTAAAATTCGCTAAACGTCCCGTCCCGAATTCTAAGTAACTTAATACAACCATTATCGAGGCCCCCACAATTTATGCATTTGATTTGGTGAGGCTCATGTCATTTTATTAATTAAGGGCAAACCTAAAACAACTATGATTTTTTATATTTTTTGTTCCTAGTGATGAAGAAAAAAGCCCTAATTTGTTAATATTATAAATTTCAGGCCTCGAGTTCAAGTCCGGATTCAAACAAAAGGGGGAACCTCTTAATTTGAACCCGCTACCTAACTCAGAGCCTAAACTTATATTAAGATGGATTACGAATTGAAACCTTTAAATTAAACCCGAACTAATGAGCGAAATGGCTCCGTTCAGGAACAAGCACCACAAATGAGCCTTGATGCCAGCCCATAGAGAAAGGCTTATTCAGGCCCAACAAAACAGGCCCGGGCATGCTAAGAGGTCATAATCCGCCATCAAACCCCCACAACGGGTATCAGGAAATACGATTACAACTTATCAATCAGTCCATACTTATTGATCACTTAGAAATTCAAAATCGAAAGGACCAAAGTGTTTTGAAACAACTACGTGTAGTTAATTTTTGATTCCTGGCCTTTGAATTATACAAAGCAGTATAAAATCCATTAACTAATAAGTTGTCATTATCAACTACACATGATTGAGACCTTCAGACTAAATCACTAAAATATTTGTCTAGTTCACACCATGTAAATACTGATTTCATAGACAAGGGCCGACATATTTCAAAGTCTATATCAATTAAAACTTCAAGTACTTCAATAACACGAATTAAGTCAAGTTAAAACGGTTATGAACAATAGGATTCACATGCTTATAAGGGTATCTCCAGTTAGTTTAATAGTCCACTAGAGAAAATCCAAACAGTCATGATACAGTCCACAAAATGAAACAATCCAAATCTACTTGAAAACAATCCTAATTATACGAGCCTTGTGTTTTATTATTCATAATTAAAGTCCAAACTACATTAGCTCTTCAGATTCCAATCATTACAGATCTACATCAATACATAACTATACACGGATTTGGAAAACTATATCAAACTCATGCTTCCATCATATTTCATTATCAACTGATGATGCTGCATTGAATCAGGTTAAAAAATATGTACCTGGATAATGGAAATAGAAGAAGAAGAAAGAGTAATCAGCAATAGCAGGTAATAGGCAGCAGCAACTTGGAATTCAGAACAGCTCAAAGACAAGTTTTAAACCAGAATAAACTCGACCACAGCCCAGAACCAGCTTTAAAACCCAAACAGCAACAACAAATAACACCAAAAACTAATTGAACCTCCAAAATCAACAGGAAACCAACCAGTGAACCTAAAAAACACTCCAGTAAACAGAATGGAACTGGAAACTAACTCAGTAGTTGGAAATCAGAAATTTTACTTCAAACTTTCAATGGAATAGTAGAGGAAAACTTTCTAAACTCTCAAAAATCCTCCCTAAGACTGATTAAAGAGCCCAGTTTTTTAAAGCCTTTCCAGAAACTGATCCTTAAACTCCTTTAATGCTGTTTTTCCTCTCCATAAAAAATATCCCCTCACTCTGTCCAGGTCTGCTCTATATATACCCAGAACCAGGCCCTCTTCCCAGCCCTCAGACCCTTCAGACCAATTAAGAAAGCTTTTTGACCCATCACCTTTTCTAGAACCCCACTAAAGTATGTCTTGTTCTATTTTTAATTCACTTGTTCCCCACTAACCCTTATCTTTTCTTTATTAAATTTCCATGGTTATGGGCATACTATAATATTCAAATCACTCCCCATACCATTATGCTGTGTTCCCCACTAATTATTAAACAAATACCTTAATTTAAAGGTACATTAGTACTTTGCTGATATCCCACTAAACCCTTTCAAGTTTTGAATCCTAAATTGCCCCTGAAATCCCTGTGAATCACTTCACTAGTTAACTAAACCCACCCTATGACTAACTAAAGCTCTATTTTACTCAGTTGTAACCAGATTAGCTAACTGAGCCTAGTGATTATTTAAAACAAATAAAGAACTTAAAGAACAATGGCTTAATTAACTCGAACAACTAACAATTAACAATTTCTGCACCACTAATGAACAAATACAGATTCGAAATACACCAAATCAAACTATAAGAGAAACTAAGCAGCAAGTAACTAAGAGGTTAACTAATATGAATTTCGGCTAAACAGGGCAGTCAAGCTAAAAATCAAAATCAACAATTGACCAAAAGAAACAATTAAACACATTGAATGACATCGTTGTGTGATTAGAAAAAAAAATTTTAACAGAAAACAATCAGAACAGGCTTCAAACTCAAAATGGAAATTTTTTTTTTGGGAAATTTCAAACTAACAGAAAAAGAAAGAAGAAGAGAAATGCCAATACCAAAATAAGAATTAGAACAAACTTGGAAGGAACGGGACTTACTCGTCAAATTTGAGCTCAGGACTCGAATTCTCCGAATTGCTCTAATTTTCGGTCCATTTCGACCTTATTCGTGTGTTCTTAGCAAAAACACATGAATAGAGTCCAAATAGACCCAATCCGTTGATGAGGACTCCATTTGCCTATTTTTTGGATTTTTAGGGTTCGTTCTCAGATTTAAGATTCGAGAATCTAGGGTAACATTCGAGGGAAACCAATGATGGTTTAGGGATGAGGGGAGTTGGGTGGACGTCTGGTGTTAATTTGGGAGTCATTGGGTGGATTAGGGTTTTTCGACCGAGCTTCGAATGAAGATTCGAGGCGTTCGGCTGTGTTTCGAAGAAAGCTATTTGGATGGTTGGAATGAGGAGGTAAAGGTGATCTTAGGGTGTAAAAATGAAGGTATTTGGCCGCCGGCCGCCACCGTAGGAGATTTCCGGCGGGCGGTCGACGGCGGTGTGAGGCGGAGGGTTATTTGGGGTCTCTAAGTGTTAGAGACAAAGGAAAAGGGGGGTTGGCTGGGGGGGGGGTAAGGTTTGGGCTTTTTTATATTAAACCACGGAATTAACGTAGAGCGTTGGATCAAAGGGATCCAACGGCCTTGATCAAATCTCTTAATTGAATACGCGGTCGTTTGGCGTAAAAACTGGGCGGACAGGTATGGGAACGGGTCGGGGCAGGTTAGACGGATATAGGGGTGGGCTGTGATTTTGGGCCTGGTTGATTTAAATTAAAGAAAAGGCCCCAAATCCGATTCCTTCCTCTTTTATTTCCTTTTTAATTTCATTTCCAAAACTAAAATCCTAAAAATCCTAAATTAAATTATAAACCAAATTAACTATACTAATTAATTCCTAATAACAATTATCACACATAATTAAATATCAATCAAAATAAAATCACACAATTTGACATTAAATGCTAGAAATGCAAAGTACATTATTTTTGTGATTTCTTATTTTTTGTAAAACGAACTTAAGTATTCCTAATTGTAAAATTAAATTCTAAAAATGCAAATGTAACATATTTTTGTATTTTTCATTTATTTAAGCACATAAATATGCATGGACACAGGCAAATAATGACATAAAATACCACAAAAATGCACACAATAACAACAGACAATTTTTGTTCAATTTTGTGGGAGTAATTCGTATGGGGCAAAAATCACGTGCTCACACTTTCTAATTAGATGGTGTTTAGTTATACATACTAGTGCTATTCAATGGCACTAACGTCCCTTTTGCCGGGGGCGCTGTATCGTTTTATGATACAGGTTGTTCCACAGCGAGCGGCATCGGCCAGTGATAACAGTATTCTCTTCCCAACAAACTTGGTGAGCCCCACTCTATCCCGGGGTCATGTCATGTATCTTTTGTTCATTTTTTCATCATGTACTTTGTATTTGAGGTATATCCGGAGCCTTGTTACTGATATTTTCATATTACATTACTCTTTAGTTATGTTTAGAGGCTCCGTAGACAGGTTGTGGGTGGTATTTGATATTGCGAATTAAAGTAGAAATATTGATGTCTTACAAAGATTTATAAAACTTGTAATAGTTTGATAATTGTGATTAAAGTTTTTAATGAAATACTTACTAAAGTTGATTAATGGAGTCCATCTCCTATTTAATCATAAATTAGTTTGGGTAGAATGGAACCTAATTGGCTTGCTCAGTCGGGTTTATTCGGTTGAGCGCTGATCGCACTCCTCGAATTTTGGGGCGTGAAAAACTTGGCATCAGAGCCTAAGGTTTTAAAGTGTCCTAGGATGTCTCAGAGCCGTGTCTAGTAGAGTCTTTCTTATCGGTGTGTTGTCGACCACATCTATAAGTTGGAGGCTATTTGGACATTTAGGAATTTCACCCTTCTTTGATACTCTAGATCGTGCGATATAGCTCAAGATAGAGAGCTGATTTTCTCTCTAAGTCTTATTCTCAGGATTGGTACTTTTGATACCATAATCCGTGAATTTGAAGCATGTAATGAGGGATTAATCCCACCATTGAGTCCGAGAGGATTGCCCAAGGTTAGGAGAATGTGTCGAGCCATGGAGGGATTGGTAGAACTGGTTGCTAAGGGGAGTACACTTGTTCCTATCAATGTCACTGCACCACCATATCATGTAGTATATCAGTATGTTACCAATACATGTTAAAGATGTGGAGTCGGGGTGCATCAATTAAGGCACTGCCCCGCCAATCTAGAGTTACCAAGTAAGTGACCCCTTAGTACGTCATTCTGAATGCCACATACTTTTCCTTATTATATACGCACACCTATATTGGGATCTTGCATAGATATGTTCTTAAAAAGAATCTAAATCATAAAACATTGCATTCACCTATTCTTTGAATGAGCTGTATTATTTACAAAGTCTCCCGATCAAAGTTCTATTATTTACAACCTCCTATGGAATTGAGCTATATAAGTATGTTCCTGAATTGAGTTATAACACTATTGATACTTCCCACTTGCTTTTCCTAAATTCTCATCAAGGGACTATTCCCGTTGAAATTCTTACAGAATTTTTTTATTTAAATGAACAACATCTACTCGTTTGTGCCTATACATGCACCATCATAAAGTTTACACATGTGGTGCAAGTTTCATGCAAAGCCTCCTAGAGTTGTGATCCTTCTCGAGTCACTCTTTTACTCAGTTGTGTATATGATTTATATGGTTTGAACAGTCAATCTACTCTCTTGGGAGTATCATCATGGAAGCTTCTCATTGTCTAGTAACCTAAGTGCATATTTTAGCACCTATCATATGAGTGCATATCAATCGAAATGGTCACGGTGTGCATAAAGTTTTTCTAAAAATTGAGATCCTCACATCCCAATTACAATAAGATCTTGTCTCCATAATTTTCGTGTCCACTTGAGATATCCCGTAGCAAGTAGCTCACTTGGTTTCTAGTATTGTGGTTGCCCATGATGTGGTATTGTATTGCACTTTGGAAGTTAGTATAGCATAAGCATGTCCAACTCATAACGAATGATTATTTTCTCTTTATACCTCCACAACGTGTTAATTGTGTTCCTTGGTTAGTGAATTTATTGTGCTAGTTCCCAACACTTGTTCGATAACCATGAAAGAACATGACCTTTTATGTGTCACTATAACACTTCCTTTCTCAAATCAAAATCCATGGAGAATTCATCATGCACATCTGCAAACCCTCCATGATTATTTTGCACATATCATGAGCATATTGATTTGGAAGACAAGTTATTGTATCTTTACTTCTCTCATATAGGATCAATTATTAGGAAGGGTTAAACTGTTTGAAATATGATAGTCTTGTAAGTGTTCAACTTCTTTTCATCCTCATGGGCTTGTGGCATAGATTCCTTGTGTCAGTTGACGTTAACAGGGCAATTCAACTTCATGTTTTTTTTGAAACCCATATCACATTCAAGGTGCCAGAATATTCTCATTCTTGATAACTGAATCTTCCCTACACTCCAGGAGATGACTGGGTCACGTACTTGAATATTCCTCCTTAATGATTCCTATTGCCAATGTACTACTTACCCA
Source organism: Nicotiana glauca (assembly GCA_026770625.1). Lineage (NCBI taxonomy): Eukaryota > Viridiplantae > Streptophyta > Magnoliopsida > Solanales > Solanaceae > Nicotiana > Nicotiana glauca. The sequence continues at coordinate 69,649 of MU757576.1, read as the reverse complement.
TATGCCTCATTTATCTAATAATTGATGTCATCACAGTGATTAACTATTTCAGCATTGTTAGTTGTAATTTTCTTGCCCCTTAGCATATAACCTCAGGAAATACTCTACTCAGCGCAGAAATGGATTCCTGAATAATTCCAGCTTGATCTCAAACTTTGTTGTTCCTCATTGTATTAAATCCATTGGGTATTGAAGGTTGAAAAAAAAGGGGGTCAAAGAGGAAGCGTCACAGTGTGATCACATATATTCGATAGATAATTGTATGGTCAATTTATGATAACACATCTTAGAGTAATCATTGAAGGGATGGTTTAGTGTGGGTGTTCGCGTAGAGATTTAATATTTAGGAGGGCAGACAGGCTATTCTCAATGTTTCCCCTAAAGATGTTATGTGAGTTGATAATGAAGGTTGTATAAGTATATTTCACATTAGGTTGCACTAGGAGTATGAAGTTTCTCCATAGTTGTTCCTCATATATTTTGTGTTTTCACGTGTCTATGTCTAAGAATGAAGTTGGATATCCTTTGTGTATCATTACGGTGGAAATTGTTGAAGGTGAAGTTAATGGATCATTAACTTATGTGAGGTATCTAGTAGTCATCCTTGTTAGATAAACCTAAAGGTTGGGACTGTTTTCGCAAATGTATTGTGGCGAAATCAACAAGTCGAGGAAGCCACGTAGAAAGCGGAAAAAGAAATGAAAGAGAAATATCCCCATCTGTTCGAACAAGTCTAGTAGTGATAGTTCGAACAGTTGTCTTTAAAAAATTAGAGGTAGTGTTCAGATTTTTGCAAAGGCATCCCATTTTTTCCGAATTTCCTTATTGTTGTAACTTCCTAATGTGTGCCAAATTGCAAATGTTGATGCTATTTGGGTAATGTGCAACCCTTGAAGTAAATGAAAAATTTTGTGAAACTTATGTGGTAGGTAAATGATTAATAATAGTGTAGATTGGTAATGATTAATTGAAGCGTTTTTGATATGTTAAAGTGATTGAACTGTATGGGGCTCAGTGAAGTAACCCAGTTTTGTGCAAGTAAATGACATTGGTTGAACCAGGTGCAATTTGTGGTATAAAGAGAATGAGCTAAGTGTAAGTTGTTTAAAGTGTATGAATATGTACACATTGTTGAGCTAATAAATTGTATACCAGTTGTAGGGATAATAGAAACTGTGTAACGGTACTTGGAAATATGTTTCGGGGGCTCTCTGACAAGTAGATAGGCCTAATTATAAAGGAAACTCTGGCAAAATTTTTGGAAATTTATGGAGTTAGTCAAATTCGGGGCTGTTGATATATTTCATGATGTGAAAAAGCAGAAGTTACATAAGGATGGCTAATGAATGAACCTCGATCCTCATTCAAGGGCGAATGATCCTAAGGGGGGAGAATGTAAGGCCCCGAAATTTTCTTTTCAAGTAATTTAAGATTTCGTCGTGCCAAGGTAGGCTAATTATTTTATTTTGTATGCAAATGAGGATTAATGATATGATGTATATGAATTGGATATGTTAATAAGCGTATAAGTCATATTAGAAGTGAATTGGGTTCTAAGGAGAGGCCTAAGTCTAAGCCAAGTTGGAAAGTTTCATATTAGATGAACGTTGTGAATGAGTATGCACAATGCCTCAGTTTGGACGATCATAGTTTCAGTTATATAAGGATTTGTATGATGAAAAACCTATCAAATTAAAGCACTTTGAGTCTAGTTTCCAACGCAACAAACCGTTCATCATTTGGAGGTGTATACAGAAAGTTATGACCGTGTTACTGGGCATATGTCACTAGCGCGACCAGTAGCGCGATCGCGCTAGTAGATGTGCATATTGGAAGTATTCTGCCTCCCTAGCACGTCCATAGCGCGACTAGTAGCGCGATTGCGCTAGTATAAGACCCCTAAATGCCCAAAGACCGGGTCTAGAGAGCTACCAAGTCATTTTTGGAGCAAGGGCTTGCTCTCTCAAGAGGAATCCGTCCCACTCTTCATTTCTATGATCCAAGGTAAGATTTTCTGAGTATTTTGAGTTGATTACTACTCCTAAACACTTATATTAACATGGATTGATCTTGAAAATCCATAGATTTCCATTCAAATCCTTGAATTTATCAAGAACACCACAAGTGGGGATTCTTAAAAATCTTATTACAAGAGGTATGCCTATCATCTCCAACTACTCTATGGTGATTATTTATGTATGATATATACATTAAAACTTAGGGTATGGTGATTGGAGGCCGTAAATTTCCAATTTAAATACATGATCATAGTAGGGATTTAAAGGTAATTATTTGATGGAATTTTATTGGTTGAGTGTGAATGGTTGATCACACATGTGATGTTAGGAGTATAAATTGTTAAAGAATAATAGTGGGATGAATTGTTGGTTAATGGTGATAGTTGGATGAACCAATACTATAGTCATGAGGTTTAAATATCTATACCTACAAGGTGTTTGATAATATGCCTAAATGGCATAAGTTATGGAATTTATTACTAATATTCTTCCTATTGAATGTTGTATTGTGGATTGAAGCTGCTTAAGTGTATTGGATCATTGTAGTATCATTAAGTGGCAAATTTGAGGTATGTATGGCTAAAATCCCGTCTTTTAGAAATCGAGCTTCATCGATGTTTGTGTGAATATGGTAAGATTAAAGTTGAATTATTGCATCGCTTGTTATTTTACATGAATTGGTGTTGTAACCTTATATGCGTGAACGATGTGTCTCAACATGATTAACGTGCTATCTTGATAACTTGAAAGGGGTAAAAGATATGAATTATGGATTGAAATGCTAAGACCTTAAATTGAGATTGGAGCTGCATATATTATGCCAAACTATGTGAAATCCTTTATGTATAAAGATGCTTGAAATAAATTGAATGCCTTTGGGAAATAGAGTACGGACAATGTGCCGAGAACGTGAATTATAATTGTACTCGATAATGCCTATGACATGAGAAAATATGAAACAGATCATGAAATGAGCCTCGACTTTGCTTTCCATAAGTGACTTCAATAATAAAGTGCCTTAAAGGTTTTGTACACAATTTATGACATAAGTGGCCGTTCGAGATAACGCTTTGCCTTATGAGTACATCCAATGTGATGTGGGTTGTTACGTACTTTGATGTTGAAATTGTATATTGTCATGATTGGAAAAGAATGATTCAAGAACAATTGGTGTAATTGCTTGCTTATGCCTTTGATGTGTGTTTTTATTGCGGGTTGGTGTATCCCCTCTATTGATTTGGAAGAATCCGTTGTGTTTAAAGTTTCATTATCAATAAACTTGAGGTGTATGATTTTTGAGATATTGTATATGCCGAGGATTCATGGTTCCTCTCATGTGTACTTGACATCTTGAATTAAATGGCTTGTTGTTGAAATTGATATTGATGTGAAATATGTGGAAATGATGTGAAATGTGGGAAAGAAGAGATTGAGTTATGAAATATGGCCTAGTGCCAAGTATGATGTGATAATTGTGGCCCCAAGTGCCTATGAATTGATATATGTGAAATAAAGTTTGAAATGAGATGAATAAAGAAAACGGAACAATGTCTTGGTAAGACGGCCTAGCCGATCGGGTCGTGATCGGATACCATGCCACATACATGGTGGTATTGTGCTGATATTGAATTCTAAAAATTGAGAATGAAATTGTGATTGAGGTATATGTCTCAAATGAGGCAACCTAGCCGACCGGGTCGTGATCGGACTCCGCTCAAGAAAGTGGTGGTATTATGATTAATAAGAAGAAAACAACGCCTTGGCAAAGCGGCCTAGCCTATCGGGCCGAGATCGGACTCCGCTCAAGAAAACTGTGGTATTATGAATGAATTTTAGAAATGAAAAGGAAAGATGAGATTGTGATTGGAATGTATGCCTCGTGTGAGGTGACCTAGCTGATCAGGTCGAGATCAGAATCCGCTCATGATAGCGGTGGTATTGGAAACAAATGATGAATAGTGTGGAATGCCCCAAATTAAAGATTATGGAAACATAATGTGAAAATTGTATGATTTATTTAGTGCCCAACTTAAAGCTATGGGAATTATGTGAAAGTCCTATGATTCTTTGATTTGATGATGTGGTGATTGTAAAAGCTTTTGAATTACCTTTATGATTTCTTTATTCTTGTTTGACAATTCCTTCTAATGACAATGTGTTAATGATTTCTTTGCTCGTGTTTGATAGTTCTTTCTAATTAGATGGTGTTTAGTTATACATACTAGTGCTATTCAATGGCACTAATGTCCCTTTTGCTGGGGGCGCTGTATCGTTTTATGATACAGGTTGTTCCACAGCGAGCGACATCGGCCAGTGATAGCAGTATTCTCTTCCCAGCAGACTTGGTGAGCCCCACACTATCCTGGGGTCATGTCATGTATCTTTTGTTCATTTTTTCATCATGTACTTTGTATTTAAGGTATAGCCGGAGCCTTGTTACCGGCATTTCCATATTACATTACTCTTCAGTTATGTTTAGAGGCTCCGTAGACAGGTTGTGGGTGATATTTTATATTGGGAATTAAAGTAGAAATATTGATGTCTTACAAAGATTTATAAAACTTGTAATATTTTGATAATNGCAGTATTCTCTTCCCACCAAACTTGGTGAACCCCACTTTATCCTGGGGTCATGTCATGTATCTTTTGTTCATTTTTTCATCATGTACTTTGTATTTTAGGCATAGCGGGAGCCTTGTTACCGGCATTTCCATATTACATTACTTTTCAGTTATGTTTAGAGGCTCCATAGACAGGTTGTGAGTGGTATTTGGTATTGGGAATTAAAGTAGAAATATTGATGTCTTACAAAGATTTATAAAACTTGTAATATTTTGATAATTATGATTAAAGTTGTTAATGAAATACTTACTAAAGTTGATTAATGGAGTCCATCTCCTATTTAATTATAAATTAGTTTGGGTAGAATGGAACCTAATAGTCTTGCTCAGTCGGGTTTACTTGGTTGAGCTTCGGTCGCGCTCCTTGGATTTTGAGATGTGACAACCACCTACCATATAAAGCCTCCTAAGGAGCCATCTGGATGCTCGACTGATAGCTGTTATTATAGGCAAACTCCGCTAAAGGCAAGAACTGATCCCACAAACATCCAAAGTCAATAACACAAGCTCAGAGCATATCCTCTTAAATCTGAATAGTCCGCTCGGATTGATCGTCCGTCTGGGGATTAAATGTCATGCTCTACTCAACCCGTGTGCCCAACTATCACTGAACTGCTCTCCAGAAGCGCGAGGTAAACTGCATACCCCGGTCCAAAATGATAGACACGGGCAAATCATGAAGGCAAATAATCTCCCGAATATAGATCTCAGCAAACCTCTCTGAAGAATAGTAGACTGCCATAGGAATGAAATGCTGTGACTTGGTAGCCTATCAACAATGACCCATATTGCATCAAACTTCTTCCGAGTCAGCGGAGGTCCAGTAACAAAATCCATAGTAATCCGCTCCCACTTCCACTCGGGAAGCTCAATCCTCTGAAATAAACCACCAGGCCTCTGATGCTCGTACTTAACATGTTGACAATTCAAACAACGAGCCACATATGCTACGATATCCTTCTTTATTCTATGCCACCAATAATGCTGCCGCAAATCCTGATACATCTTCGTGGCACCCGGATTAATAGAGTATCCGGAGCTATAGGCCTCCTCCAAAATCAACTCTCGGAGTCCATCCACATTAGGCACACATACTCGACCCTGCAATCTAAAAACTCCATCATCATCTAAGGTAACATGCCTGGCACCTCCGCGCTGCACCGTGTTTCTAAGGACATACAAATGGGGATCATCATACTGCCGATCACGGATACGCTCCAATAATAAAGAATGAGTGATCGTGCATGCTAACACACAACTGGGCTCAGAAACATCCAGCCTCACAAACTGATTGGCTAAGGCCTGAACATCCAAAGTAAGCGGCCTCTCCCCTACCGGAATATAAGCAAGACTGCCCATACTGGCTGACTTTCTACTCAATGCATTGGCCACCACATTGGCCTTTCCCGGGTGATATAAGATAGTTATATCATAATCCATCAGCAACTCCAACCACCTCCTCTACCTCAAATTCAACTCCGTTTGCTTGAACAAGCACTGAAGACTCTTGTGATCCGTGAACACCTCACATGCCATGCCATATAGATAATGCCTCCAAATCTTCAATGCGTGAACTATGGCTGCCAACTCCAAATCATGAACTGGATAGTTCTTCTCATGAATCTTCAACTGCCCCGAAGCATAAGCAATGACCTTGCCATCCTGCATCAACACTACTTCAACCCAACACAGGAAGCATCACAATAGAATGTATAAGGCCCTGAACCTGTGGGCAAAACCAACATCGGTGCCGTAGTCAGAGCTGTCTTAAACTTCTGAAAGCTCGCCTCACACTCATCTGGCCATCTGAACTGGGTACCCTTCTGGTTCAATCTAGTCATCGGGGCTGCAATAGATGAAAATCCCTCCACGAACCGTCGATAGTAGCCTGCCAACCCCAAGAAACTCCAAATCTCTGTAGCTGATGCTGTTCTAGGCCAGTTCTTGATTGCCTCAATCTTCTTTGGGTCCACCTGAATACCCTCCGCTGATACAACATGACCCAGAAATGCATTTGAACTCAGCCAGAACTCACACTCGGAGAACTTGGCATATAACTAACTATTCCTCAGAGTTTGAAGAACCACTCTAAGGTGCTGCTCGTGCTCCTCCTGGCTGCAGGAGTATATCAATATATCATCAATGAAAACTATCACGAATGAGTCCAAATAAGGCCTGAACACTCGGTCTATCAAGTCCATGAAAGCTGCTGGGGCATTTGTCAACCTTAATGACATAACCAAAAACTCATAATGCCTGTACCGAGTGTGAAAAGCTGTCTTAGGGACATTGGATGCCCTAATCCTCAACTGATAGTAGCCAGATTGCAAGTCAATCTTGTAAAATACCCTGGCACCCTGAAGTTGGTCGAACAAATCATCAATCTTCGGCAGTGGATACTTATTCTTGATCGTTACCTTATTCAATTGCCGGTAATCAATACACATTCTCATTAACCCATCCTTCTTCTTGAAAAATAACACTGGCGCACTCCAAGGTGAGACACTGGGTCTAATGAAACCCTTCTCAAGCAAATCCTACAACTGTTCCTTTAGCTCTTTCAACTCCGGCGGGGCCATATGATATGGCGGGATAAAAATGGGCTGAGTTCCCGGAAGCATATCAATGCAAAAATCAATATCCCTATCGGGCAGGATACCCGACAGGTCTAAAGAAAAAACATCAGGGAACTCACAAACAACGAGCACAGAATCAATAGAAGGAACCTTAGCACTGGAATCCCGAACATAGGCTAAATAGGCCAAACACCCTTCTCGACCATACACCGAGCCTTCACATACGATATAACACTGCAGGTAGAATAACCAGGAGTCCCTCTCCACTCTAAATGAGGCATACCCGGTAAAGCTAAGGTCACAGTTTTGGCATGACAGTCCAAGATAGCATGATAGAGTGATAACCAGTCCATCCCCAATATAATATCAAAGTCAACCATGTCTAAAAGTAACAAATCTATATGAGTCTCTAGACCCCCAATCACCATAACATCAAAACGATGGACTCGATCAACCACAATGGAGTCATCCACCGGTGTAGACACATAAATAGGAATACCCAACGTATCACTAGGCATGAACAAATATGGGGCAAAATAAGATGACACATATGAATACGTAGACCCCAGGTCAAACAACACTAAAGCATATTTATCACAAACTAGAACCGTACCTGTAATAATCGCATCTGAAGCCTCTGCCTCGGGCCTGGCCTGAAGAGCATAACACTGGGGCTGGGCCCCACCAGTTTAATCTACCTTACTGGGTCGGCCTGCTGCTGGCTGGCCTCCACCTCTAGCGATCTGAGCTCCATCTCTATAACCTCTACCTCCACCTCTAGTACCTATACCCCCACCTTTAGCTGGCTAGGCGGGCTGTGGAACACCTGGTGCCTGAACCATGGCACGATAACTCTGATGCCGAGAGCCACCTGGTGCTCGAGGGCAATACCTAGCAATGTGCCTCATGTCGCCACAAGTAAAATAAGCCCTCAGCTGCTGGGGCTGATGACCCTCGAAACTCTGAAGCGGTAATGCACTAATATGTGCTGGTGGTGTACTGAAGGACTACTGATCGAAATACTGCGTCTGAGGACCACGGCTACCAGAAACACCGTGAGAAACCTGGAGGCTGACTGGAAAGGCCTAGAAGGCTGGCCCCTATCATACAAATCTCTGCCTCTAGACGAGGCACCACTGATTTGGCCTGACTGACGGGGTCTCTTGTATGCCCTATGACCACCCCCTGTGACAATACCATCTCAATCCTCTGAGCCACACTGGCTACCTCCTGAAAGGATATCTCGCTCCCAACCTCACTAGCCATTTAGAGACGAATAGGCTGAATGAGTCCATCAATAAACCGTTTCACTCTCTCCCTCTCAGTAGGAAGTATAAAAAGAGCATGGCAAGCCAAATCAATAAACCTGGTCTCGTACTGGGTGACTGTCAAGGATCACTAATGAAGACGCTCGAACTGCCTCCGATAGGCCTCTCACCGTGTAATAGGGAGAAATTTCTCTAGAAATAGTTACGTGAACTGCTCCCAAGTCAAGGCTGGTGACCCTGCTGGTCTAGCTAAGCAGTAACCCCTCCACCATGTCTTGGCAGATCTAGACAACCGAAATGTAGCAAAATCAACCCCATTGGTCTCAACAGTACCCATGTTCCGAAGAACCTCTTGGCAGCTATCCAAATAATCCTGAGGATCCTCGGTAGATGCACCACTGAATGTAGTAGTGAAGAGCTTGGTGAACCTGTCCAAACCCCACAAAGAATCTGCAGACATAGCTGCTCCATCTCCGGCCTGGGCTACCACACCCGGCTGAGCTACTCCGACTGGCTGAACTGCTGGAGTCTGAATCTGGGGAGCTACCTGCTCTAGAGTACGAGTAGCAGGAGTTTGGGCCCCTCCTCCAGCCTGAGAGACGGCTGGTGCTACTGGAAGCAAACCCGAACGGGTAACACTCTCCATGAGACCCACCAATCCGACTAGAGTGTCCTGAAGAACTGGGGTAGCAATAAACCTTTCTGGGACCTGAGCTGGGCCTACCGGAACTGCTAGGGCTGGGGCTGGAACCTCCTCGTCAAAGTCAACTTGAGGCTCCGCCACAGGTGTTGCTGCTCGGTTCAGAGCTCTGCCCCTACCTCAACCTCTAGCACGATCTCGACCTCGCGCTCTGCTCCTAGTGGGAGCTACCTAGGACTTGGACTGCTGATCAGAAGATGAGGAAGCGCGTGTTCTCGCCATCTGCAAAAGAACATAGTAGAATTTCAATTAGCACTGAGAAACCAAACCGCACGACAAGAAAGAACAAATGTGAAAGTTTTCCTAACTCTGTAGCCTCAAGGTATAAATACATACGTCTCCGTACCGATACCTCAGACTCTACTAAGCTTGTCCATGAGTTGTGAGACCCATGTAACCTAGAGCTCTGATACCAACTTGTCACAATCCGGATTTCCTACCTTCGGGGGTTGTGATGGCGCCTACTCGTAGAAGCTAGGCAAGCCATGATTCATTAATTCCTTTATTTTAATTCCTTTTATTAATCATAAAAATAGCGTTAAATATTTAAATAACAATGAAAATATAAAATTAACGCAGAAGACTTAAATTAAATAAACTAAGCAATAATGCGAAAATCATCATATGCCTCTACCCAAGAACTAGTGTCATAACATTCACGGACTACTAGGAGTACTAAATACAATCATTTGAAGGAAAAATAACAATGTATGTCTCGAAACATGAGATAACAGAATGAGAAGTAAGATAGAGGAGACGATGGGCCTGCGGATGCCTGCAAGGCTACCTCAGTCTCTAGGTGGACTGAAGGAAGACTCCCGAACTACTGCTGCTGTCCGGTACCTGGATCTGTGGAAAAGAGCACAGAGTGTAGTATCAGCATAACCGAACCCATATGCTGGTAAGTGCCTAGCCTAACCCCGGCAAAGTAATGATGAGGCTAGACAGGACTACCAGATAAACCTGTGCAATTATATATATACATCTACAATGGGAAAATAAGAAGAATAAACATTTTAAATGGGAGGGGAGCATGCTTCGGGGATAACAGATAATACAGAAATTCGGGAGAACAAATAAGGAACATCAATAAATTAAATCTAACACGGATAAGGGAAATAAAGGTAGATTTCATTGTCAGTACACATCTCGTTGCAGGCTTGCAACCCGATCCCATTTCTCAATGTTTCCATGGTAGGCGTACCACTCGCTCCCATTTCATCAAATCTTGTAGTAGGCGTAGCACCCGCTTCTATTTCAATTGTATCTCATGGTGGGCGTACCACCCGCTCCCATTTTAATCAATATCTTGTGGTAGGTGTACCATGCGCTCCCATTTCAGTCAATATCTTGTGGTAGGCGTATCACCCTCTCCCATTTCAATCAATATTTTGTGCTAGGCGTACCACCCGCTCCCATTTCAATCAATATCTCGTAGTAGGCGTACGACCCGCTCCCATTTCAATTCAACGCAAAGTCACAATAAAATTCCTGCAAAGAAAACAAAGCAATAAAAAAATGATTTTCCGGCAAAGGAATAACAATATCAAAATAACCATCCCGGCAAGGGAGAATCAGCTATAACCAAATCCTAGCTCAACTGTTACTCAGCTCGATTATTACTAGTACTCAAGCATAAATTAGGTCCACGAGAATAGACTAATTCTCTACTCAAAATCAAGAATCATCAATTTAAAACATCCGAAGTTTCATTTAAGAATACAACGACTATAAATTTATGACTCACGGTCATGCTCGACACCAAAGTATATATATTCGTCACCATGCCTATACGTCGCACTCAACAAGAAGCAATTAGCAAATAAGACTCAACTCCTAGTTCCTCAAGCTAGGGTTAGACCAAACACTTACCTCAATGCCTTGAATACAACTCATGCCTCAATTATAGCTTTACCCCGTGATTTTACCTCTAATTTACTCGTATCTAGTCACGAATTGCTTAATTACATTAATAAACACTAAATAAATCAACCCCGATGCATGAAAATGAGTTTTCCAAAGTTTTACCCAAAAAGTCAAAAATCGCTCCCGGGCCCACGTGGTCAAAACCCGAGGTTCGAACCAAAACCCGATTACCCATTCTCCCGGGAACTCAAATATATAATTTGTTTTGAAATCGGACCTCAAACTGAGGTCCAAATCCCCATTTTTTGAAAAACTTAGTTTCTACCCAAAACACCCAATTTCACCCATGAAAATCATTGATTTTAAGTTAAAAATATGTTAAATGATGTTAATGATTGAAAGAAATGAGTAAAAACTAAAATACAATTGATTTGGAAAAAGACCCGTTCTTGAAAAATCGCCCAAAGAAATTTATGTTTTGAAAGAATGTTAAAAATTGCTCAAAAATTAACTAAGTATAAAAAATGCAGGTTGTAGATATGGGAATTGCGAATAGGGGTTCGCAATTGCGAACCTCGACCTGACATGGGAATTGCGAAGTTTTGTTCACATTTGCGAACCCCTTCCTAAATTCCCAATCTCGCATTTGCGATCCAGAACGCCGCATTTGCGACCGGACTTTGCATTTGCGAACTCAGTGGTCGCATTTGCGATCAGGCCTGCCCAGGTCTCCACTTCGCAATTGCGATTCAAGACTCGAATTTGCGAGCTTGCAATTGCAAAGCCTACAGATCAGAAATGTAAGAGTTATCTTTCAAAGTCCAAAAATGCACTCGTGGCCTATCCAAAACTCACCCGAGCCCTCAGGGCTCCAAACAAAATATATACACAACCTAAAAAACATCTTACAAACTTTTCGTACGATCAAATCGCCAAAATAACATCATAAACATCGAATTAAACCTCAAAATCCAAAAACTTTTTCAAACTTCAGAAAACCTCATATTTTCCAAGTTAGGTTCGAATCACGTCAAACGACGTCCGTTTTCAACCAAATTTTACAGAAATGACTTAAAACATATATAAGATCTGTATCGGGCGCCGGAACCAAAATATGGGCCCGATACTATTGCTTTCTAATTAGATTTCATTTCAAATTTCCTTAAACATTTCCAGAAAATAATTTTACTCAAAAATTCATTTCTTGGATTTGGGACCTCGGAATTTGATTCCGAGCATACGTCCAAGTTTCATATTTTCCTACGGACCCTCCGGGACTGTCAAATCATGGGTCCAGGTACATTTATCCAAAATGTTGACCAAAGTCAAATTTATTCATTTTAACATCAAAATTTAGTATTTTTCACTGAATTTCACATTTAAGCTTTTCGGCTACGCGCCCGGACTGCGCATGCAAATCGAGGCGACTCTAAATAAGGTTTTCAAGGCCTCAGAAGTACAGAATTAATTAAAACATATGATGAACCTTTGGGTCATCATAGTCTTCCTCCCTCTTTCCATCACTAGTCCATCACGTTCACGACTATGGATTCATTGAAATAAAGATTTGGGCATGAAATTGAGACAGCATTCAACTATGTTTACTATTCCCAAACTACTTGTTGGTGAGTTTGTTAAAATTTTCTCATCAAAAATTGAACACCAAAAATATGTTACCCCACTGAAGGGCTTGGAAGTAGACAAAATGACCTAAGCTACTAATGTTTTTGTTACCAAACTAAAGCCTAATGTTGGACAAGACAAGACAAGACAATTCTCTTTTTTTTTTGGTTGGAAAGATAATTGCATTAAAAATAGAAACTACAGAGGGGGCGATGCTGATGCATTTAACTTAACGTCTAGTAATGTCATATTAGTACATGGGGTATTTCCCCTATTGCTAATACTGTCCACCAGTGTATCGTTCCAAACCGGTAACCTATCTAGAGTAGGACCTTGTTGTGGATTATCCCATTGGATATGTTGTGTGTTCGTTGGGCTCGCTTGGTGGTTGCTTGTATGAAGTCTTGCCTGATCCTTTTGCAAGAAGTGGTTCATAAAATGTGGTGCCGTGTCAAAAATTGTGGGAGTGGTCATTGAGTCTATGTTGCATCCAGCTTTTGCTAGCCCATCTGCCACCATGTTCCCCTCTCTGTAGATATGTGTGATTGTAGGATTAAGCAGCTGGTCCAGGGTGTGCCTGCAATCACAAATTAGATTAGTATAAAGACGATGGTCGTGCTGAAAAAGCTTGATTACCTCCATGGCATCGATGTTAACTTCCAATGGAATCAAAGAATATGCTTGGGCAATTTGAAGTCCCTGATAAAGTGCTTGCAATTCCGTGTGTAGGATGTTTGCATGGTTGTAATTCCCTGCAAACCCTATATCCAATTTCCATGGAAGTCACGTATGACTCCTCCTACACCCGCCTGATGGGTTGATGTGCTGATTGCCCCATCCGTGTTTAATTTATAGTAGTTAGGTTTTAGCGAAAGCCATTTAGCATTATGTATCAACTTAGGTTGGTGGTATCGAGCAGTTAGATGAATAAATTCTAGTGCATGACTCGATATTTGTTTAAGAGCTACTCATTTTGTTTCGTGGTTAAAATTATTATGATTATGCTGTAGCCAAATACCCCATAAAGTATACGATAAATTTTTTTCTAGTTGATGTGATGAGGCATGGTGTCGTGCTTAGTGTGCATAAGTTTTGGAATCCACTGGGAGGGGTGGGCAGATGTATTTATGTGATTAATGAATAGTGTTAGTACTAATTCACTCCAAATATGGGTGATATGTTTGCAATGTAGGAAGATATGGGCAACATTTTCCCTTTCTGTATGGCATACTTGACATATGTCATCTTGTGTCATTCCTAGATGATGTAGGTATGATTTTGTTGGTAATCTATTGTGCATGGTGAGCCAGATGAGAGTTTTGAGTTTTGCTTGGACTTTCAATTGCCATATCCAATGGAAATATGGTTTTGTGTCATGTGTATCTAACGATGCTTTAAGAAAATAAGAGTACATTGATTTGACTGTGAAATTACCATTTGGACTTAGGCCCCATGAAATTTTATCAATGGTGTTTGTGTAAACGGGCATGTGAATCCTATGGATTGTAGTTGTTAAATCATCATTAATATGAAAAGGAAGTTGAGTTAAATTCCAAGTATTTTGATCCCCATAGGAAGTGACACTCCTGTTAATGTGATTGTGGGGTAGAGGTCCAGTTAGGAGTGAACGAAGTGTAGTGTTCGGGGCAAGCCATGGATCAAACCAAAAATTAAGGTTGGAGGTTGATCCTAATTGCCATTGAAGGTGGATGATTTATTTCGGGTATGTTTGTATTTATGTATAAGGGTGGATGCCCATAAGGAGTGAGGGTGTTGAAATAGATGCCATGCTAAACTAGCTAGCAGAGCTTCATTTTTTAATTTAAGGTTTTGAATGGCCAGACCTCCTTTATCTTTTGGTAGCAGTATAGATTTCCAACTAATTAAGTGTAGTTTTCTTTTTTGTTGAGTAGTTCCCTATAGGAAGTTACATATGTACTGCTCCATTCTTTTGAGAATGGATTGGGGAATGGCAACGAATTGCATTATATGAGTGGGTAGACTAGAGATGGTAGATTTAATTAGAGTCAATCTCCCTGGAAGAGATAGGAATTGAGTTTTCCATCCTGCTAGTCTAGCTTTGAAATTGTCCAAGATGTATTGAAAGTCTAATTTTTGTGGCTTTGCTTGGAACGTGGGAAAGCCTAAGTATTTCCCAAAGTGGGTGCCTTCACGCATGTTTAGTCTTGCAAGTATAGACTACTTTCGTTGAGTGCCACAGTTGGCTGAAAAGAATATTTTAGATTTGTGTAAATTTAGTGTTTGACCTGATAATTGAGTAAATGTGTTAAAGGTGTCTATGACTATGGTGCAACTCTTGGATTGGGTAATAGAGATGAGAATGATATCATCTGTAAAGAAGAGGTGAGATAGTGGTGGACCATCTTTAGAAATTTTGATGGGTTGTCAATTTAAATAATCCACAAATTGGAGTATGCTCCTAGAAAGTCTTTCTAGGCAAAGGATGAACAAATATGGTGACAAGGGGTCTCCTTGGCGAATTCCTCTAGTGGGCTGAAAAAAAGGAGTGGGGGATCCATTGAGTAGTATAGATATAGAGGAAGTGGTGACACAAGACATGATTAGGGATATGAGGTTAAGGGGTAGGTTGAAGTAGTTTAACATTGTATGGATGAAGGACCATTCAAGTTTATCGAATGTTTGTTCTAAATCTAATTTAATGAGCATATGTCCTATCTTCCCTTTTTTTCCTTTTTAAGTGATTGAGTAATTCTTGGACAATAATGGCGTTGTCTGATGCCCTTTTCCCTTATTGGAAACTTGACTGAGTTGGTCCAATTAATTTATTTAAAAAAGATTTTAGCCTATTAACAATTATTTTTGTAATTATTTTGTACGTGGTGTTACATAGGCTAATAGGTCTATATTGAGCTATAGTTATTTGGGTTTTAACCTTGGGGATGAGGCATATGTATGTTGTGTTAATAAGGTGTGGTACCTTGCATTTCTTGAAAACTTTTTGACAATAATCAATTAAGGACCCATTTACATGTTGCCAATAATTTTGGAAAAAATAGGGATAAAGTCCATCAGGCCCTGGAGATTTAAAAGGTTGGAAAGAGAAAAATGTGTGATTAATTTCCAAGTTTTGTAGTGGTTTGGCTAGTGCACGCAGGTCAGTCTTAGTTAGAGAGGGAGATGTGGAAGCATAATTTGGAGTATGCTTAGTAAAGGCTTGTTGGGTGGTGAATAGTCCAGTATAGTATTCTATGATGGTAGTTTGGATGTCAGTGGGGTTAAATATCCAATTACCTATACTATCTTGTAGAGAATTTATGCGATTATGCCTACGTCTATTTAAGGTAGTCCTATGATAGAATTGTGTATTGGCGTCACCATCATTTAACCACTGAATTCTAGATTAGCTTCAAAAAATCTTCTTCTTGCTTGAGTAAGTGACTAAATTCAGTAATTAGCTTGATTTCTAGGCTTTGGGGAAATTGACTCGTGGGGTAATGGACAGATTTTTGTAAATCATTTATACGGTTTAAAAGTTTACGTTTTTCGAGAAAATATTACCAAAATAATGCTTATTCCAATGTGTTACATTTTCCTGAAATACTTTTATGGCTTCCTCTAAGGGGGGATTATGCAGCCAAGAGTTGTGTATTATATTAACTAGAGAGGCGTCAGTTGACCATATTTTTTCAAAACGGAATACCTTGGCAGGAGGAGTTCTATGTTCTTGTAAAGTTACTAAAATAGGGCAATGATCTGAATATGTGCGGGGTAAATGTTGTACTACTGTATCCGGGTAAATATGTAGTCAGTCATTATTAGCTAATATTCTATCTAATCTTTCAAGAATAGTGTCACCATTTCTCCGTTTGTTTGTCCAAGTATATCTACTACCTTTAAATCCAAGATCTAATAGATTACAATAATTTAGACAGTTAGTGAAAGCATACACTTTCGAGATATTAATAGGATTACCACCATATTTCTCATTTTGTCCGGTTACCTAATTGAAATCCCCTCACTAACCAAGGACCTCTATAATTATCATAAACACATTTTATGTTATCCCATAATATACTACGTGCTTGTACAGTATTAGCAGCATAAATTGAAGAAAATAACCATTTGGTAGGGTTAGGTATTACCTGGACCATGCAATGGACTTCTTGGGAAGTTATGGTAAGTTCATCCGCATGAACCAAATCATCATGCCACAGAAGAGCCATGCCTCCTGACATACCTTGAGCTTCCACTTGAGCCATGTAAGAGAAACTAAAGTCATTTTTAAGCACTGTATGATCATGCATGCATGTCTCCAGAAGGAAAACTAGGGTCGGCTTATAGTTATCCAAGAGGGACCTAAATTGACGTCTAAATTCCATGTTGTTTGATCCTCTATAATTCCAAACAATTAAATTCATTATGGGATTGGGGTTGGTTGGAACATCTAGGTCAGCTACATCATTCCTTACTCCTAAAGACATTTGAGATATTTGTGGTGTTGTAGTGTCCCTTTTCAGGGTTGGCACAATGACCATGGAGTATTTGCCCTCCTGTGGGTCTTGATTTACCCTGAAGTTGACGCTGCATGTGATGAGATTTGGTGGGCATTTCAAAATGATCTTTTTTTGTGAACTATTCTTTGAGGCTGTAGAGGTAAAACCCCTTGAGCCATATGAATTCCGTACGAGTTTCATGCATTTCCTCCATTATTTGAGCGAGTTCCTGCCTTGTTTGTTCTCCTACTTCGTTGGGCGATAGAGGTGGCGTCATGGGAGTGCTGAATAGAGGAGACAAAGGTGCTTGGAGACTCATTGGTGAGAGGTTCAACTCCGGAAGGGGGAAAGTGCTCATGTGCCGAAACCAAAGAGCATATACGGTGCCAGTGTGGTGTTCTGGGTAGAAGGGGAGTGTCCCTAGTACCTGGTGGAAGCTGTGAAGAGGATGAGTGATTGTGTGTTCCCAAGGTGATGGACCTGAGGTCATTTCCCTCGTTGTATCCAATTGGGATGGTGTGAGGCTGGGCCATTGAGTTTGAGCTACTTCTTGCATGCCCGGTCTCATCCCCTCTGCGACGATCTCCACTAGGTGAGTTGGGGTCTGGACAAGCAGAATGATTTCTTGGTTGTTCAACTCTATGGTGAAGATGAGGGAGTAACCCTAGAGACCCATCTCCAACCAGGATTGTAGAGGGTATTCCAGTGATGGTGTTTGGGAGGTGTATATTAGTGGGGTGGTGGGATTGGATTGTGGAGGGCCGCTCATGTTGAGGCAAAGGAAATGGAATTGTTGGCTGTGGAGTTGATGAGATTGATGAAGTGTTGTGTACCAGGGGCGTAGCATGGCTGTCTAAGCTAGTAGAAGTGTATATATGGGCGTCCGTATGGGATATGTTTTGTATTGCTACGGTTGTAGTTATAGTGGAAATACTGGTATTGGGTAATGTGGTAGGCGGTAGATTAGTAGTAGGGTTTAGGTTGGATGATTGGAAATCACATGGGGTAGAATGATGACTGGACTGATGAAGCATATAAGAGGATGTTGTAGTGGAATAAGGTAGAGCTGGGGTTGGCTCGTTGGAGGCGGTGTGCAGAGACATGATTTGAGGTGTTCGGAGAGATATTGTGTAGATTTTGTGGAGATTGAGTCTATTTGCATGGCTGGCGTGTCATGTAAAGGGAGGGTGGTTGCTTGGTTTGGGTCAACTGTAGGTGTGGTCAAGGTAAAGGGTGGTTGGTTATTAGGGTTGGAATTGATTTTTTAATTAAAAATATTATCCGTAATATTAAGTGTTTTATTATTCCCTTGGTGTAAACTCGGATTAGTAGGAGTTATAATGTCTTTAATTAGTGAGTTGAATGGGTGTATTTGTTAATATAATCGATGTTGGAATGCCTATTGGGTTGGGCTCCAGTGGTTCTTTTCCAATGGGCTGTGGCTTAGGGTCAGTTGTGGTATGGGGTGTTAGTGGCCCATTTCCAATTTGGTTAGTTGGGTCGTCAGAGTCTAAGTGTGTGAGCTTAGTAAAAAAATTGGTGGTTACTATAGAATTAGGGTGTAGGGACATACCTGAGTTTACCTTAGGGAGTGTCGTTGCATCCTTCGTGAGAGTGCTTGATCGTACTGGCTGTGGTAAAGGTGGTGATCCTAGTAGAGGGCGGTGGGGGTGTGTCTTGTTGTTTCTTTGGTTAGATTTTTTTGAAAAGCTCACAGTTTTCCATTCTGAGTTGGGTGGTTGAAGAGTGGTGTTTGAAGAGGCAGATTGAGATGTAGAGGCTTGGGGTGCGGGAATATAGTTTAAGGGTAGGGTAGAGGAGTATTGGCAGCTCCAACTAGCATGACCAAACCTTCCACAACGGGTGCATAGGAGGTTGAGCCCTTCATACAGTAGCACTTTTTTGTGGGTGCCGAGATGTACATGTATTTTTAGAGGTTTTTCCAGAGGCACCTCTATGCAAATGCGTGCATAACGTCCTCTGGCAGTGGAAGTGGTACATGTATCCACTTTAAGAGCTTGCCTAGCTTAGTTCCTATTTTTTGGAGTATTTGGTAATCGTAGAATTCAGTAAGGAGTTCAGGTAAGCGTACCCAAAGGGCAGCAGGGCATTGGAGGCGATGAACTTGGGTTCCCAGCGACGGACGGAGAGGAAGTGGTTTAATATAAACCAAGGCCCTTCATGGAGTACTGCCTTGTTTGTA
Organism: Nicotiana glauca; assembly: GCA_026770625.1. Taxonomy (NCBI): domain Eukaryota; kingdom Viridiplantae; phylum Streptophyta; class Magnoliopsida; order Solanales; family Solanaceae; genus Nicotiana; species Nicotiana glauca. The sequence continues at coordinate 50,299 of MU757576.1, read as the reverse complement.
TTTTCTTCATAACGGAACTTAATGAGGAAGAAATTGCATCCCAGATCTATGAGATGTATTTCCTCTGTTGGTTTTCAAGTGTTTGTTAGTTTTGTTTTAAGGATGTGGTGTCCCACCGTTCGACCAAAGACCTTGATAATAATCGAGTTTTGCCAAGGTGTATATAGTCTTGCTTTGTCCTCTGCAGTGAGAGGAATGAAGTCATCGGAATTATATTCATTAATTGTTTCATCCGTGAGATCAACCTTGGTGGTGATAGTATTCGTGTGTGGGATATAAGTAGGTAACGTGGTGTTAGAGGTAAGTGTTTCGAGGAAAGATTTTGATTGTGGACTAGTGTTAGGTGGGTCAATTTGCATGTAGTTTGGTAGTGGTAGTTGTTGTTCTTTATTGGCAGGGGTGTCGATGTTCATTTGATTTCCATGGTGGTTTAAAGGATTTTGCAGTGTAGTGGAGGATAGAGGTGAGGCTGGATTCATGTGGATATCTGGTGGTTTGGGTGGAATGGGTGAAGATGGAGATGTAGTTGGAGATGGAGATGGAGACGCAGGAGACATAATCACACGAAGGTAACCACTAGACGCGAGATGGACGTTGGAAGGGCTTTGGACGGAGGAAGTCGAAGGGAAGACAAGACAATTCTCTGAATCGGGTGACTTGGGAGTAGGGAGCTGGAAACATGTAAATTTGTAATTACATAGCACCAGAGACAAGATTGATTTTATAGTTTGGTTGGTAGTTAAAGTTATGCAAATATTAGTAATGTAGGATCAATTTATGCAAAGATTAATTATAGAAGATTTACTTATGCAAGAATTAATAAGTAACGAGAGATTAGTTATTCAAAAATTATTCATGCAAATTTGATTATTATACTCTAAAATAATATACAATTTGTTCATAACTTTACTACTTATTTCATTTATATGGGATTGTAAAATGATAAATCATAACACTATACTTGGCGTGGTAAATTTTAAACGAAGCAACTAAAAAGCTATACCAAACATGATATTCAATTACTCAAATGGTCACTTAACTTTCTCAAATTATCTCCTAAAGTTAATTTTCTTTTGTTTGTAACAACAAAGTCACTGAACTATACCTACTACACTCAGAAGGTCACTCAACTAGATTTTTTAAATTTTGGATTGCCAAATACTTATTTTACCCTCTAAATTATAAATATTATCTTCTTTTACTTTTTTTAACTTTTCAATATTATGATTTTTCTTTTTTAATTTATATTATGGACTTACCTATAGAATAAATAAATAAATATTATTTATAAATTAAAAAAATAAAAGTATTTAAGCATCTATAATGTTGGAATAACAAAATAATAAGCATAGTAAACAAAATTAATTAGAATAATTTGTTCGTAATAATAATTTTATTATTAACAATAAAAAATTCAAAATATCTATTTACACAATTCAGAATGAAAGAAAATAAAGATTGTAAAATATATATTCCATGCATGTAATATAAATAATTATTTAAATAAAGTATTTTTATAATATACATTATATATTCTTGAAAATTATGCACAATTATATTATATATATTACATGCACAACTTAACATAACATATTTTACCCTATACAGATAGCCCCCTACTTTCTGGTGACATAACTTTGTGTCGTCAGAAAGTTGGTAGAAACATAATAATATTATTGAGCATAATTTTCAAGAATATATAATGTATATTATAAAAATATCTTTATTTAAATAATTATTTTTATATTACATACGTGAAATATATATTTTATAACCTTTATTTTGTTTCATTCTGAATTGTTTAAATAAATTTTTGAAGTTTTGTTGTTAGTACTAAAATTACTATTACTAACTAATTATTCTAATTAATCCTTTTTTACTATACTCATTATTTTGTTATTCCAGCATTATACACGCTTATATACTTTTTATTTTTTTAATTTATAAATAATATTTATTTATTTTATAGATAAGTCCATAATATAAATTAAAAAGAGAAAATTATAATATTAAAAAGTATAAAAAATGAAAAGAAGATAAATATTTATAATTTAGAGGGTAAAATAGGTGTTTGGCAATTCAAATTTTGGAAAATCTAGTTGAGTGACCTTTTGAGTGCAATATGCATTAGTTCACTGACTTTATTATTACAAACGAAGGTAAAGTGACTTTAGAAAATAATTTGGGATAGTTGAACGACCATTTGAGTAATGGATTCTAGCTATACTACATAAATAACTCTGTTCCTAACGAGCAACCAACCGACCTCTGTTCACATATATTCGACAACTAATATTTCGAACCTTCTTTCGATTTAGTTTTTTTTTTTTTCTGGGTCTTTGAGCCGAGGGTTTTCCGAAAACAGTTTCTCTATCCTGCTAGAATAAGGATAAAGTCTGCGTATACTTTACCCTCCTCATATCTTACTAGTAGAATTTTACTGGTTTATTATTGTTGTTGTTTCTATTTTCTTTTTCAAGTTCTTATTGTGAAGTAAGATAGAACGAAGAAGAGAATTTAGTGGGATAAAAGATGCTCGGGTTTGAGCAACACTAAAAAACCCAAAGGCTGTTATTCAATTTAGCAATTACACCATGTTAGATTCCTTACGTACGAGTATAAAGGTCGTGTATATTATTTTTTTTTAACATCGATTATTAATTGCTATTACTAAAGCCATCTTCATGTTGCTATAATTCACAAGTTTAAGTCGTAAAAACTGTTAGTAATATATGTATTTCGATAAGCTATCTATATCACACCCCTTAAGGTGCGATTTTTTTCGGACCCTACTTGAACACGGGGGACTTTGTACATCGAATTTTTTTTTTAATTAATGCAATCTAACATGAAAAAAAAGGATAAACAAGAAATAGCTTTTTTGTATTCTCAATTTATGGAAAACATTGGATATAACCCGTGTGATTCGAGATTTCATGTGAACAATAAATATAGAAGATATGATTCTTGAAGAC